>JASAND010023862.1:0-17505 GCA_030248195.1 Trissonchulus latispiculum
TTTTTTTCATGATACACAGAAGAAATAAATTCTTAATAAAATTTGAAATATAATTGTTGAAAAATTGTTAACGTTAAAAATGAAACTATGAAATCAAAAGAAATAATTATTGTCATAAATACAGCCATCGAAACTCTGCAGTAAAGTAATTAAAAGTAATGCTAACTCCTCCAAACAAAAAAATGAAAGAATTGGCTGCTGAAAGATCTGAAATTCTGTTTACAAAAGTCCATTCCTTTATTCAATCAAATCCTATCTCGTTATGTTGCTCCAAATTCAGTTGTTTCTTAGCTACCACATAACCTAGACTTAACATGTATTCTGGGGCAATTCCACGAAATTTTAATAAAATTGTCGTTAAGCTTGGCAATTTTATGCATGGCCACAAAGTTCTCGACAAATGTCAAAGTAGATCAGAGCCACCAGAACAGAAATTTACCAAACAAATTGACTAAAGGATTGACCATTAAGGCCATCTGCAATATTAGCAATGCAGCAATCGAAATTGACATTTTATAAGTTCTACATCTCAAAAATTTTTTGACATTTCAAACAAGTAAAACATCTAGAAATCAAAGTCATATGGTACAAAACATAAATATTTAAATATTTCTCAAACCACATTTTGAGAAATTCGGCTCACGTTTGCGAGCCAAATTTACCTGTCGACAATAGGTTGCAACTGAGCCTAGTTTTCGCCGAACAAAGAAAACGACGAAAGATTTGAATTCAGCAATTTCTTGATCGATTAGTCTAAAATTAATTCATTAAAGAAACAGATGAGTAAACGAGTTTTTTATTTAATAATCCCAGACAAATACTGAAAAGATCTGCTGGTTTGAACAGACCTTTAAAGAAATAGATAAGATCAATTGCAGGGCCAATTAGCCAAGAAACACGAAAAATCAACAAATTCTCGAAAATTGTACACACTTTGATATGAGATTTGATTTCGGCATTTTCTCGCCATTTTCCAAAACAATGAAATTAAAAAATTACCAAAACAGTACAATTTGGTAAAGAATGGAATTTCATGAAAATCAAGCTATTACAGTAAATATCCAATCCGAATTGGAAAATTACAATTTCCGAGCTGATTTGTTTTCCGTAATATCCGACTTTTCCGGTGACGTCATCTTCACGATAAATTTCACACTGAACAGGCAGATCTGATATTGCCGAAAATCTACCTTCAAATTGAGCTACAAAAACAGCCAAAAATGTTCCAAAACTTTGAAACTTTGCCAAAACAACAAATCGGAACACGTCAAAATAAGTAAACTATCGATTGCAATTGAAACTTGAAATTTCTCCATCTTCAATTTCAAATGCCATTTCGCACACTTATCAAAGCATTCTCCATATCACTTGGTGGCTCATCGCCAGAAAGATTCCTACAAGGGGAAAAAGAATTGAAAAATTGAAAATTAGAAATTCCATTTTCTAGAGAGTACTGCGTCGATGAAAATTGACATTGGAACGATGAAAATTCTGAGCTTTCAATCCTAGCCTAATGAGAACAAAATTAATTAGAGAAAGAGTCTGATTTAAAATTTTTGGCACCATCAGTTTAAAATTGAAAACTTTTTTACTTTTCCTTGACATCTGAAGAATTTATCAGATAAACTTAAGAATATTAATGATAGCTTACTCACCAGATGTTCGACAGAAGTCAAGCAAAAGACTCTGTAGAAATTACAGCTCTCATTGCCTCTGTGCAGTCAGTCATTTCCTGTTTCTCTCCACAAAAGTAACTTTGCATTGGCCTCCTGAATAGTAAAATTACAGGAGCTCTGTGGAAAATATCAGAAACCTGTAGTTTTTTATTACAGCAGTTTCCCAAAATACTAAGAAACCTGTATGAGCCCTGACAATCCTGTAGATATCCCTGTAGTTTTATTATCAAACCTGCAATTGAGCGACCTGCCACTCAAAGTAATATGGCCGTTCCAAATATTTTCATATCGTTACAGTACTCACTTAACGGGAAAGACCGAAACTTTGAAAATTAAACATTCCTTCAAAATTATCACTGTCGCCCCATACTCAGCTCCAACAGCGCATCGAGTACTTTCCCGTAGAGTAAACCTTGTAAACCAGTGAAAACTACAGGTCAATTGAATACTGGTGCAACTTGTGCACCATTCTACCAAAGAACCGGTACCAACGATAACCTAGAAATTACAAGACTTCTAACCTGTATTTTCTCTACAAAACTTTAAAGATTTATCGTCCAAAAGTGATTCCCAGTTTCCAAAATAGGAATTCCATGGACGCACCTTCTAAACTTAATTTTTCAACTGTGAATTAATTACATGAAACTTCCATGCTAAGGACTGGAAATCAGCAGGTTTATTGCTCTATTTTTCAAGTTATATGGATGATTTAACTGTAGTAAATGATAGAGGAAAATTAGAAATTGTTAAATCGATAATCCTCCCTCACGGTTGTCCGTCGAAATTTCGGCACATTGATATTGCATGCAATAATAAGAAATTTATTTTTAAGCCCAAAGTTTCCTCATATTGAAGGTAAATTTCCAACGGGCAGAATTACAAAGACTATGGAACAGTCTGAAAATGTAACAACTACAGGTTCATAGCTCTTGTCTAAAAAACTGTGTTTATTCTGTAACTAAATTAAATAATCAAATAAGAATTTCACCATTGATCTATCTAACTTGGTGCACAAAAATTATTTAAAACATTGTCTTTGTGTATTCCTAACACCACACATGGAATGTATCCGCTCCGCCAGGTGCGCGGCTGGGCGATTTGAGACGCTGCCCATCTTTGGATATATACTACAATCCATGTATACATATATAACACGCGCAATAAGTATATGTACATTTGTTGTTAAAGTATATACATATACTTTAACAACAAATACGTACATATATGTGTAACAAGTGTTAAAGTATGTGATACATGGATTGTATAGTATATATCCAAAGATGAGTGCTCACAGCCCCATGCGTCTCATCGCCCAGCCTCACCAGGTGCGCACCTGGCATGGGGAAACTGGGCGGATATATACATTCCATGTGTGGTGTTAGGAATACACAAAGACAAGTAAAAAATGTTTTAAAATAATTTTTTAAAGTTGAAATACAATTAATTTACTTTTTAGTAGACAGTTTTTGAATTAAGTTAGATAGATTTTTATCGTCAATGTGTTGACTGAAAATTCTTATTTGATTATTTAATTTAGTTACAGAATAACCTCTTAAACGCAGTTTTTTAGACAAACTATGAACAGCAGTATTCCAAAAGGTTACATTTTCAGATAATTTCCATAGTCTTTGTAATTCATTTCTAAAAATTATATAAGCACGTTCCGTTGAGAAATTACCTTCAATATGAGGAAACTTTATTGTATTAAAAGTGAAATTGTCGGTTTTATCGTAAGGCTTAAAAATAAATTTCTTATTTTTAATTGCAATATCAATGTCTAATACTTCTGCCGAAGAGCTGTCTTCATTTTGACGGACTAACAATAATGAGGGAGGATATACATCAGGTTTAACAATTTCTAATTTTCCTCTATCATTTACTACAGTTAAATCATCCATATAGCGAAAAATATAAAGCAATAAACCTGCTGATTTCCAGTCCTTAGCATAGAGAAGTTTTTTCATGTAATTGAATTCACAGTTGAAAAGAATTAAGTTTACTAAGAAAGGTGCACAATCAGTTCCCATGGGAATTCCTATTTTTGGAAACTACAGGAATTACTTTTGTAGATGATAAATACAAAAGCTTTTTGTAGAAAATATAGGTTAACTCTTGTAATTTGTACAGGACGTCGTTGGTAGTTTTTACCGGCTCTTCTTTGGTAAAATGGATTACAAGTTACACCAGTATTCAATACAAATGAAACCTGTAGTTTTCACTGGTTTACAGGTTTACTCTACAGGAAAGTACTCGATACGCTGATAACGCAAACTGAGTATATAAGGGCGACAGTGATCATAATTTTTGAAGAATAAATTTTTTTAATTTTTTCAAAGTTTCAGTCTTTCAACCCCGTGGGTGAATTTTTTGTAACGGCTGCTCCCTGCCGAAAATATTTTGGGAGCGGCCGCCTCCGCACCCCCCCCCTTTTTTGAAATAACAGGTCGCTCCAGTAAAATTTACAGGTTTTGTCTTGTAAAAACTACAGGTTTGGTATCTGATTTAGGATTGTCAAAAAAGTCGAACAAAACTACAGGTTTCTTTAGTATTTTCTACAGGAAACTGCTGTAATAAAAACTACAGGTTTCCTTAGTATTTTCCACAGGAAACTCCTGTAATTTTTACTATTCAGGAGGCCGGTAAAAAATACAAAAGTTACTTTTGTGGAAAATACAGGAAGCTCCACTAGTGACTGACTGCACAGGAGCACTTTTGTAGAAAACTACAAGAATTCCTGTAATTTCTACAGAAGTCTTTTTAAGAGTGAACGATAGAATTGTCACTTCTGGCTTCGAACGGTGAATCTGGGGATAAGTTTGCAAAAGTTCTGGCAAAGTTGTGGAAACTAAGCTATGTTCAGCTGTGTTGTAGGTTTATGCAGATAAAATTATTCAGAATATTAAGAAAGAAAAGTAAAAGTTTTTCAGATTTTTCAATAGAATTCAGTTTTTAAAGGTTTTAATCTGGAACTCTTTCTCTCTAATTGGTAAAATTAGTCCTCGGTAAACTAGGCTTAAAAATTAGGATTGAGAACTCAGAATTTTCATCGTTTGTGGATGTCAAAACTTCTAGAATAATTCGAGCACAGTACTATTGATTCTTCCTTTCTGCTCTCTATTTCAGAAAATGATTTCTAATTTTCAATTTTTCAATTCTTTTCCCCTTTTTTTCAGGCGGAATGGAAGAAATACTGCAGCGTCGACTGAAAACTGCAGAATCTGATATGGAGAATGATGCCAAGAAATTGTTTGATTTTTCAGGTAAGTGGAATGCTGAAATGGCATTTGAAATTGAAAAATGGAGGAAATTTTCAAGTTTCAATTTGCAATCATTTGAATAGTTTACTTATTTTTAGCTGATCTTAAATTGTTCCGATTTGTTGTTTAACCTAAAGTTTCAAAGTTTTTTGGAACATTTTTGGCTGTTTTTAGAATTATTGACTGTAGCTCCCGGACTAACGGAAGGTATAGATTTTCGGCAGCTAGAAAATGCAAAGATAGATCTGCCTGTTCAGCCGGATAATTCTATTGAAACCGCCGCTATCATTGAAGATGATTTTGTTCGCTCCGTTCTATCACAGTGCGGCAAACCCCCGAATTCGGAAGAATCGAATATTACGGAAAAGGAAACAAAATCCGGAGAAGCGAATTCGGAATTGGAGCTGCCGAAATCGGAGGAAAATTCTAATTTACCAGATTCCCTGGATTGGAATAAGCTGCCTGTAGCCGAAGTAAGCCCGGTTTTTCATATTGTTTTCAAATTCCATTCTTTTACCAGAATTTTTGTGCTTAAATTTGTGTGCTTTTGCCAACTTTTAATTTGATTTTTTGATTTGAATTTTTCGATTGTTTTAGGAAAATGAAAAGCCGGGAACGGAAAATGCCGAAATTCGGAAGGAAGATTCGGATTCTGCAGTGGATCAACTCATATCCAAAGTGTGTACTGAATTTAGATTTTCGAAATTTGTTGATTTTTCGTGTTTATTTTATTTATCGCAAACTGAATTTGAAGAAAGCTACGGAAATTAGTTTTGGGTGGAGCAATATCCGCACGTTTTTTCTGACTTCATTTTCTTGCTGATTAGTCTTATCTATTTCTTTAAAGATTAAAATGGTCTGATTAAACAAATTAAAAACCAGCAAGATTAAATCTTTTAATCCCTATTTCTTTAATGCAGGATTATTAAATGGATTAACCCGATTAAAATTATTAACTCGTTTTACTCCTCATATCTGTTTCTTTAATATAGATTAATTTTAGACTAATCCGTTTAAAAGGAAATTGCCCTTGGATTCAGATCTTATTTCAAATCTTTCGTCGTGTTTTTAAAAGTTCCACTAACGTTTCGCACTTTTCTTTATTTTTTAGGCTTCTGGTCCGAAAGTTCTCAAACTAGGCTCAGTTCAGGATGCCCCACCCAGCCTATTGTCGACAGAATTTGCGATTTGGGTTGACGTAAACAAACCGTTTCAAGATTTCGACAAGAAAGTTCCCTTTATGGCTCGCAAGGTAGGCTGTGGTTCATTTGACCGAATTTCATAATGTCAAAATGTGAATTTTGAATAGGGAAATATTTAAATATTTATGTTTTGTACCATACGGTGACTTTGATTCCGAATATGGTAGATGTTTTGCTTGTTTTCAAAATGTCAAAAAAAGTACCACAGCACAGAATGTAGAACTTATAAAATGTCAATTTTGCCGATTTGAAATGCTGCATTGCCTAATATTGCAGATGGCAGAATTAAAATTAAATAGTCGAAGTCAGGATTTCTGCCCATTTTTGTAGCTGAGATTTTTGTCAATTTTTAAAATTTCATTTGGTATAATTTTCTGTTCTGGTGGCTCATTTGACCTACTTTTTGTTGCAGTGGCCATTTGACCCGGACCCGTTTCAGAAGCAGGCCATCTATCGGGAAGAATTGGGCGAGAGTGTTTTTGTGGCCGCTCACACGTCGGCCGGAAAAACGGTGGTTGCCGAATACGCCATAGCGTTGTGCAAACAGCGACTTAGTCGGTAAAATTTCGTGTAAAGGAGAATTTCGTTGCTTGTACAGAATGTGCGTGCTTTTGTGTTTATGTTAGGAGTCTAGGTTATGTGGTAGCTAGCAGGATAAAAGCAAGCTATAATTAGATTTAGTACAAATTGGAGGAATTAATTTAGCTTATAGCAGATTAAGAAAATTTATAGGATTTGATTGAATAAAGGAATGGACTTTTGTAGATTATTAAACGGGAGTAATTTGTTGCATTTTTCAATTTTTTCCTGAAAACGGCCCAGCCAATTCTTTCGATTTTTTGTTTTAATTACTTTGGAGGAGTTAACATTACTTTTAATTACTTTACTGCGAGATTTTGATGGCTGTATTTGCCATTTGCAATAGTATTTCTTTTTGACATTTTCCCCCAGTTTCATAGTTTCATTTTTAACGTTAACAATTTTTCAACAATTATATTTCAAATTTTATTAAATTTATTTTATTTTATTTTCTTGCCATTTAGGGTAATTTATACGTCTCCCATCAAGGCCCTGTCAAATCAGAAATTCCGTGAATTCCGAGAAGCTTTCGGAGATGTCGGCCTAATTACGGGTGATATACAGCTGAAACCGGAAGCCTTTTGCCTCATCATGACAACCGAAATTTTGCGGTTCGTTTTTTCCGTTTTTTACTAATCCGAGTTTGTTTTTCAAAATTCGAAGTAATTGTACGTACAGTCTTTATTCAGGGAAACGACAGCAAAATCCTAACCAAGTTTTCAAAACATGTGATTAAAATGGTTGTTTAAATTTTTGTTATTTTTGGTTAATATGTTTTTTAAATTTTTTACATTTATGTTTTTTAATTTTAACATTTTTAAATTTTTCTAGATCCATGCTTTATAACGGGTCGGATGTTGTACGCGAACTGGAGTGGGTTATATTTGATGAAGTGCACTATATCAATGATTCTGATGTATGCGTCTTTTCAGAAATTTTATTTTTAATCCTAATTATAATTTTGATAAAATTTATGTTGGAGAGGACTTATCTACCCACTCGCTGAAATTCAGAGTTTAACAGATTTCCAAATGTGCGGCATAAAACAGTGAAAACAATAAAGAAGCGATCATCTGTTATTGCATGGCTAAGAGATGTCGCTAAAAAGTAAATGCCAGAAATTTACCTTAAATTAGATTAATTCTTTTTAACTTGTATTTTTTACTATTTTTTATTAATATTTTCTGTTTTCAGCGTGGTCATGTCTGGGAGGAGGTTTTGATTATGCTGCCAAAGCATGTCAAAATTATCATGCTTAGTGCGACAGTTCCCAATCCGGTGGAGTTTGCGGATTGGGTGGGGTAAGTTGAATATTTGGGGGGGGGGGGCTGGGGGGGATTCTTTTACTGCTTAGAAAATCAGTACAGTCTCTTGCTATTCGACTCTATTTTTTAGGCATCTGGGCTTATTCTAGGAAATTTTTCTTGAGGGGGGGAGCTCTTTGGAGGGGGCCCTCGGGGGCGGTCATACTTGGGGGGGACGAAAATTTTTCAAATTTTTTCTAAAAACATGCTAAAAATAGCGCTGTTTTTATAGCAATCGCCAAAAAGTTCGTTTTTAGTGCAGAAATAGCGCTTAAATAGGCAAACATCGACTAGAAATCTCCGGCGAAGCCGGAAAATTTTTACAAATTTGGCCTTCTGAGCGATTTTCTCAGAGCAAAAGTTGGTACCAATCGGGGTATCAACTTTTTGGGGGTGGGCGACTTTTGGGGGGGGGACGATTTTTGGGAGGAAGGGTGTTGATGGGGGTCCCACCCACCCCACTAGAATATGCCCAGGGTATTATTTTGAAGTGTTTATATTATAAAAAGGCTAATTACGAAGTCAGTAAATTTTAAAAAATTAATTTATAATTATTTTTTATTTATTTTCATTGTAATGCTTATTTTCTTTTAGACGTATTAAACAGCGTAAAGTTTATGTTATCAGTACACCTAAACGTCCAGTACCTTTGCAGCATTTTCTCTACGCTGGTAAAGACGGTCCTACAAAGCATAATCGCTATCTACTGGTTAATAAAGATGGTGTTTTTATTAATCAAGGGTTGGTTAATTGAATTTTATTACATTATTTTGACTAATTTGAGAATATTACATATTATTGGAATACATAACGTTTTTCGCTTTATTTTTCTAATTCCATTACAGCGATGTAGTAGTAGAAAGTGTTAAATGTAGTAACTTTGGAATCATTTTTGCTAATCTTTATTTGAAGGAAAATTTTTATTAATTTTCACCTATAGATAGCTGAAGCCATTTTTGATGATAGTGAATATTTAAAGGAAATTTTTTTATGAATTTTCTCTTAGAGATAGCTGTTTTTCCAAGCTGTTTTTTTCAGATATTCCGATGCCGATAGAGCTCTGAAGCAAACGACTTCATCGAATTCAGCGGGAAAGGATAAAAAGGATGAAAAATCTGGGGGCCGGGGGCGTGGGGGCGGCCCGGCCCAACCGGCTAAACCGGCCTACAAGCCTAATCCTAATAATCCGAAGGCGGTACGTATAAATCTTTCTTTTGCGGGTTTTTTGAATTTTTCGTGGAAAGTAGTCAGCAATTCTGTTTAGATATTGTTTCCGGAAAATTCTGAAAATTCTAGATCTTTTGCTAAAACACTTTTTTAATAATTCGAAAGCGCTAGCCTGCCATGATATTTTGCTAATTTTTTAAACTTTTTGGGCATGGTAGGAAAGAATTAAGTGTAGATGTTTTTCCCAGAAATTTCAAACAATTTCAGATCTTTTGCCTAAAGAAGCTTCACTTTTTCTCCTACTCTGTCTTTATTCGGTGTTTTCGGTTTCCGGAATTCTCATTCTTTTTGTTGCTCAGATCAAGAGTTTATAATACCATATTATAAATATTATTATAAACTCAAAAATAAAATATTAGGTATTATAAACTCTTGCTCAGACTTTAGCTATGTGAATTATACTTCTTTTGCAGAAATTCCCATTTTCGAGTTTCATTATTACATCAAACACAGGTGGTTTTCTTTCATAATTTCTACTTAATTTCATTTTTTATAATTCTTTTCCTGCTTGTATTCTATTTTCAGGAACGCCTAGCCTACACGGCCCTGATTAATCATCTTCGCGAGAAGGAAAAGTTGCCTGCCGTATTTTTCACCTTTTCCCGGCGAAAGTGTGACGAACTTGCCGCAGCCATGGCTAGCATAGACCTAACGGACAGTGATGAGAAGTCAGAAGTGCACCAGTTTTTCATGAAGTGCATTTTGCGACTGAAACCCCCTGATCGAAAGCTGCCTCAGGTTCGAAATTGGTTGGAGTGGGTAGGGCAGGAGTTACAATGAATTCAGTTTTAAACATTTTGTGTTGCGTTAGTGTAAGGCCTGGTTGGTAAATTTGTTAATGTAGATAGTTTAACATATCTCTCCTATCAAAAAAAATTCATAAAGAAATAATGAAAAACGCCTGCCTGCAGTCACTAAGGTAAAGCTTTAGTCCGAAACAGGAGAAAGCCAATGGACACGGTATCGCAAAGCCTTGTATCTTTCGCGGATCCGCCTGCTAGCCCGTGTTTACTTCATTTTCTTGCTGTCAAAGAAATTCGCTCGCAGGTGAAAACACTTTGGCCTGTCTGAGAAAGGCTGAACGTGCAAACTTTAGCGGGCGAGTTTGCTTGGATCCACTAGGAAGAAATTAATCGAAAGGTGGGTACAACCAAACCTAGGCTTTGCTCAGGTATCATGGGGGAGCTCGGAGAGCCCCCCATAATATGAGCTATAAAGGCACTTTGCGGATTTTGAAAAGTGCTAATTAGGCATAACTAATTAAGGAAGGAAGGAAGGAATTAAGAGCTAATATTTACATTTTTGAAATCTCCAGGCCAAGAGCTTTCGAATGATACCAAACTTGCCCGGAAAAATGAACTTTGAAAAAATCTACTTTCTCTTACGGGTTTGAAAGTGGGGGTTTTTTTCTCTGTATTCAGCATGATTTTTGTCAATTTTGTGTTAACTCGATTTTTCGAACGGCCCATAGGAAAAATTTTTCTATACTATTTTTTGAATATCTAGGCAATGGTACTTAGCAAGTTTATGTTTTTTTCCGAATTTCGATCTTGTTCGATTTTTGTAGATGGTCAAAAATGGAAAAAATAGCGTTTTTGGACACCTTCAAGCTGAAAAATTTCTATGTCCGAAAATTTGAAAATTGTCTAAAAACGGGCAAAAACAGCGTTTTTCGGCCTCGGGGTGGTACCCATCTATAGTAAATCGGTGTCGCTGAACACGATGAGCATAGTGCCGACACCGTATCTCGCCTGGTTCATCTGGTTCAACTGGTTCAAAGTTGAACCAGTTCCTGGTTCAAGCTACTGGAGATAGCTAGAAGGCTGAAATTTTGCATACAAAGGTTATTGGGCATGGGGAATTCACTGGTGGTGTTACTTTGGTGATCCGACCCATGGCTGGCCAGATCTGGTTCAACTGGTTCAAAATTGAGCCAGTTCCTGGTTCAAGCTACTGGAGATAGTTGGAAGGCTGAAATCTTGCATACAAAGGTTGTTTGGCATGGGGAATTCAGTGGTGGTGTAACTTTGCTGATCCAACCCATGGATGGCCAGATCTGGTTCAACTGGTTCAATGTTGAACCAGTTCCTGGTTCAAGCTGCTGGAGATAGTTGGAAGGCTGAAATCTTGCATACAAAGGTTATTGGGCATGGGGAATTCACTGGTGGTGTTACTTCGCTGATCTAACCCATGGCTGGCCAGATCTGATTCAACTGGTTCATTGTTCAAGCTACTGGAGATAGCTGAAAGTCTGAAATTTTGCATGCAAAGTTTATTGGGCATGGGGGAATTCACTGGTGGAATTTGTGATTGCTGCTGCCACAGTTATGGCAGCGTTCCCAAAAACTAGACGGAGGACAAGTAGGAAAAATGCTCCTTGCAGTCGCATGAAAAAGTTAATATGAGCTATGATGGTCAACATTTAAATGTGTCAAGGACAAGATTTAAAATGTTTAATATGAGCCAACATCTAAATAAGTAGAGGACAAGATGTAAACGGCTAATATGAGCCGCTACGTTTCTCTTGGGCTCATATTGACGCGACTAAAATGGCAAACATAATATACAGTTTACGGTTGGCATATAAGCATCAGTGTTTATAAACGATTTGATTGGCTTGGGAATATATTGAATTAATGTGATGATTGCGATGATAACTTCATATGTGATTTTTCTCAAGATTTCACAACATGTGTAAGTTCCACATTTTCGTTTCTTCATTAGATTGGACTTCGGTTTCGTTTTGTTGACTTATATGGTGGCCTTAAATGTGTACTTGGATGTAGCGGTGGAGAAGAAAACGTTTACCTACAGCTTTGCAAAATTAATGTTTATGCGTCGTTATTCATCCAAGCCATTTCAGTGTTGGATTAAAAGTAAGCAAAAGCTAAATGAGCGTCAATATGAGCCCAAGAGAAACGTAGCGGCTCATATTAGCCGTTTACATCTTGTCCTCTACTTATTTAGATGTTGGCTCATATTAAACATTTTAAATCTTGTCCTTGACACATTTAAATGTTGACCATCATAGCTCATATTAACTTTTTCATGCGACTGCAAGGAGCATTTTTCCTACTTGTATAACAGTGAGTATCCTTACATCAAGAAAATGAGGTAAACGCGGGCCAGCAGGCGGATCCACGAGGGATACAAGGCATTAATCATAGAGAAATAATGAGCCCATTGGCTCTCTCCTGTTCGGACTAAGGCTTCTGCCTTAGTGACTGCAGGCAGGCGTTTTTCATTATTTCGCTATGAGTGAGTATCCTTAGTTAGTGCTATACTCTTATCCTTATGAATTGTTAGCTATAAGAATGTCTTCGCGTCAGGATTAAAGTACTCCATTAGAGTTCGTCGTCGTCGTCGTTAGCGGCCGGCGGAGCGTATCCATATGGGGAGCCTCCACCTCCACGTCCAGCACACGTCTTAGCAAGGCGGACCACAAAGGGAAGCCCGGAATAGGGCAGTAGAAGGGGTCCACCCGCTCGGGAGCATAATTTAAGGACAGGAAGTATCCAGCTCCGACATGACTGAAGATAAAAAAATGAAGGGTATAGGATCAGCCATGCCCCGCAGAATTGGAAACCATTTAGCGCCGTTGACCAGACGGATGCCAGGGGACACCTGTGGGGATCTCCATTTGATGGGGTCCATGTCCATCGGATTTCCCACGGAGGCGGTTCCATTGCCCCCCTCCATTAGAGTTCAGCCGATTTATTTGGGCTTTTGGTGGATCGGGAGGCGTATTTTGAAAGCAGAGTGCTTTGTTAAATTTTACTACCTTTTTTGCAGGTTGTACGAATGCAAGACCTGTGCAAACGGGGCCTGGCCGTGCATCACAGTGGAGTTCTACCCCTACTAAAAGAAGTGGTAGAAATGCTGTTTCAACGCGGGTTGGTTAAAGTATGCACCTATCTTATAGTTTACCAGGGGGTTTTTATGTTGTTTATGTTGTTTATATCTCCGTGTTTTATGGAATTAGTATTGTCACTGAGCTAATTATTCATCCCTTCTTCCTTTTTTAAAATGGTCTGTTTAAAAATATCTAAATACCCAAATGCTGTGCTGCCAGAAATTCTAGCTGCTTTGGGTGGGGGGGTGTTGGTGGTGTTCTACTTTTCGTCTTGCATTTTAGGAAAATGATTTAAGAAATTAAAAAGTTAAAAAATTAAATTTAAAGCCAAAATGAACGCAGAAAAATTCTACACATCATTTAGTTTCTATGCTTGTTCGGTGAACTCAACTCAGGTAGTCTCCCGCCCCTCAAATCCCGTTGATAATAAATTTTTCTGAATTTCGTTTTTAGGTTCTATTCTTTTCTTGTTTAGGGAACTGTCACTCTACCCCCCCCCCTCCCCCGTTGATAATTTTTTTTCTCAGCTATTTTTTCAGGTCCTATTTGCCACCGAGACATTTGCCATGGGCGTAAATATGCCGGCTCGAACCGTGGTATTTTCCAGCCTGCGAAAACACGACGGCACAAGTATGCGCCATTTGCTGGCCGGGGAGTATACCCAGATGGCGGGCCGGGCCGGTCGCCGGGGGCTGGACACAACGGGTACGGTAATTCTGATGTGTAAGGGCGGTGAGATGCCGGCAGACATGGCCACACTTAGACAGATGATTTTGGTACGTAGAATTTTCTAAGTATCGTGATTTTTTAGATTAAGATTTTGATTAGGATTTAAAATTTTAAATGTTATGATGGTTTTTAGAGTTTAGGTGGAGCCTGTAGTTGCATGAAGATTTTGATTAAGATTTAAGATTTAAAATGTTATGATGGTTTTCAGAGTTTAGGTGGAGCCTGCAGTTGCATGCAGTATGCTTGAACCGCAATGACAAAATTGTTGCTAATTCTATTGCTGAAAATATTAAACAAAATTTAGACTCTTGTATAAAGCATGATTTTGGTATGAACTAAATTTGAACAAAAAGTATTGACTTCGTTTTCAATTAAAATTAAACTGCACAGGTATTTATCGGATTTACCGTTTTTTGTTAATTTTGCTTAAAATTTAGGATTATTTATTTGTTTATTTTGATTTATTTAGATGTTTAATTATTTAGATGTTTGGTTTTTTCGGTAGTTTGTTTTCAGGGCAAAGCCACCCTACTGCAGTCACAGTTTCGAGTTACCTACAGTATGATTCTAAACCTACTGCACGTGGAACAGTTGCGAATTCAGGATATGCTGGAGCGAAGTTTTGCCGAAAATTCGACCTTTCGACAGTTGGCCTTGCGAAAGTTGCGTCTGCAGTCGGTTCAGCGCGAGTTGGAAGGGCTTAGTCAGACTGGAGACGTGTGCCCTAAGTGCGAAGCTGGGGGTCTTACGGAGGCTTGTGTTATTGCTCTTGAGCTGGGCGAGCTTAGAGAAGATATAAGGGTTAGTGAAGGTTTTTGTAGGGTCAATTTTACATTTTTCGGATGGGAATTCCTGCCCCCCCCCTCCGCCCTGGATAAAAATTTGTCAATCGGTGGGTATGGGAGGAGCCTCCCTGAAGTTGAAGAAATGTTTTGTCTTTACAATATAATCGTCCTTCAAACCGGTTATTTTTCATTTTAAAAAAGGCCCAGAAAGTCTTAAATAATATTGCATATTTTTAGGCAAAAAAAGAAATTTTCTCCGAAAAATCTGATGTATATACTTGAAGCTTTTTCTTCGTAAACACAAGAAATATTATATATGCCGTTAAGAAGCTTTTGTTTGGCTTTTCGCTCTTTTTCTGTTTTTCTCCTTAATTTTTCCTACCTTCGAATCGCGACTAACTCTAGAGGATCCGCCGCTGCAATACGAGAGAATATAGCTTTTTCAAAAAATTAAATACATACTTTGCTTTATTTGTAGATAGTCTTGTAATACTGTCAATTTATTAACATTTAATTAATACGTAGTTATTTAACGGTTAATTAATAGTTAATTAATAGTTAGTTAATAGTTAACAACCTACCTATGCAATTAAAATGCATCGGTTTCTTTACGTTGTTATATACTTTACTGGGGTTGCTTAGAGTACAAACAAAAATTTTTTATTCCGATTTTTGTTTTTATTGTTTACAAATTATTTACTTTTTAGAAAGAGCTGACGTCACGCACATTCGAAGACACTCTGCGCAAATTTCTGGTCAGCGGTCGAGTGGTGCTGGTTGCGCGAAAACCTGCGCAGCAAAAATCGCCTCTCGGAGGAACCAAACTTTCTGGCCAACCGCCAGCCCCCTACGAACCCGCTATCCTGCTACGGTCGGTCAAAAATATTCGGGGTCACATGGTAACCCTGTTGGTTCCGGTTCTGACCGGAACCGGAAACGGAAAATTTGGGAGTCGAGATTTGACGGATTTTGCCCGAAAGTCTCCACCGGAAGATTACCGGCTGCTCCAGCTGGCAACGGAGTCACAGGTCGGTCTTTTGGGCAGTCGACATTTTGTGACTCAGCTTCCAATTGATTCTATCTGTGCCGTGACTGATCACCAAATTCCAATTGATGTGGAATCTATATTGGCGGATTGGGAGGAGCGGCAACAACCCCGCTCGAGGTATCATGAGTAATGTCCGAGAAAATTGTCATGGTGGGTGGTAAATTTTTGCTTAGCATATCAGCGTGTGAGCAGGGGTCTGTCCTGTATAGAAGAAATGAAATTTTTAACTATTTTTAGGGCAAATTGTTCTGTTCTTGGAAAAAATTTTAGATCTGTATTCTCTTTTTGGGTTGGACCCCCCTTCAAAATCCTGCATAGGAACATGTACGTATATTTCTTGATCGTTTTAGGTGAACTTCTGGGTTTACATACAATTATTATGCCGCGTTCTAGAAATGTCGGCTGAATTTTTCCTCTTTTTCTTGAAATTTCCTGGGTTTTCTAATTTCCTATTTCTTTCTCCTGTTTTAGACACGACTCACCAGAGCGCTGTACCACTGATGCCCTCAGGGCATTGGATTTTTTGCTGCAGAAACTGGGCGGTCTAGGTTCGCCCAGATTTGCTGGCCTCAGTGCGGAGTTGCTCTCCCGTAGCACCGTGCTGCAATCGAAACAGGATAGGCTGCAGGCACGGTGGGCAAAACTACAGCAACTGGACTGCCTGAAGTGTGACAATTTTCCTGAACAGGTTTGTGTTGGACGAACTGTCGAGTTGACCAAATGAGACTGTAGGTATTTTGAGCTAAGCTATAAGCTGTATATATAACTATTGTATTATTTTCTGCATAATCATTTGATCTCTGTGTGAACTATCAGCATGAAAGCAAAAACAAAGCTTTAAAATTCGGTTACATTCCTCAAAAAATCTGAAAGTGTCTTTGGGTTGGCTGCGACCTTGAGAACTAAATTCTGTTGCAGTTCGATTTGCAGAGAGCAGACTTGAGACTTAAAAAAAGGTAAAATGACACCTGAAGAGAACACCAACCTACAGATACCATTAGTACGTATATTGCAATTTGCAAATTGAGTAGTGCTCCTTTGGACAACTTTCTGCTGATTTATAACCAGGGGTGTATCCAGGATTTTAGAAAGGAGGGGGTCCAACCCAAAAACGGGGGGGGCCTAATTTTGCCCCAAACATAGCTAAAAATTTAAAACATTTTGCCCTCCCGGACACTCCCCGGTTTCAACCTACCTGTTTGATTTTGCTTTTTAATTTGTTTTAATTGTTATTTCTTTTAGTTTCTTCGTGTCTGTCGCGGTCAACGCCTACGCAAAGAGTATGGCGATCTGAAGTGTGGTATCAGCGTGGACTCGCTAGCCTTAGATCCCGAATATCAACAGAAGCTGCAGGTGTGTATTAAGGCTCTGAATATTCGGTTTTGCCTGTTACTGCCTGACATATTATTTATTAATCGATGGTAGTTGATGCTTTCGATTTATGTAGTTTTCATAAAGAAATAATGAAAAACGCCTGCCTGCAGTCACTATGGCAAAGCCTTAGTCCGAAACAGGAGAGAGCCAACGGGCCAGTTAGTTTGACGCATTTACGTCTTTTTGCTGTTCTAGGTTCTGCGTCGCCTGGGCTATGTGGACGACAGTGATGTCATCACACTGAAGGGAAAGGTGGCCTGTGGAATTCATCATACGGAACTGTTCCTGACGGAGCTGTTGTTGGAGAACGAGCTGTCAGGGCTGAGCTGTGCTGAGATTGCCGCTGTCCTTTCCTGTACCACCTGGCCGGAACCAAGGAACGTTATACTCGGACTATACGGAACAGTCGAATGAGAATCTGCTCCGACTAAGGTAGTGGACTGACTGTTTTTGGGCAAAAGGGCAATCCTG
>JASAND010023863.1:0-48595 GCA_030248195.1 Trissonchulus latispiculum
TCTAAAACAGCCTAGTTCTTCCATGAAAGTAGGCTAGGCTAATTTTTGTAAAATATGCAATATTTACGTTGGTTAAATTAGCATTACTTAGCATGGCTTAACTGTCCATGTTTTAGTTCTTCAGTAGGTGCATCTACACATGCACAGGGGGGTCTAAAAACAGCCTAGTTCGTACATGAAAGTAGGCTTGGCTAATATGTCTATAGCTTGGTTTATATCAACTAACTTGGTTTAAGTTGTGCTATGTTAGCATGGCTTAATCGGCCATGCGTTAGTCTATCAATAGGTGCATCTGCATGTGTACAGGGGGGGTCTAAAAACAGCCTAGTACAACCGAGAAAGTTGGCTTGGCTAATATGTCTATAGCTTGGCTTATATCAACTAACTTGGTTTAAGTTGTGCTATGTTAGCATGGCTTAATTGGCCATGTGTTAATCTATCAATAGGTGCATCTGCAGGTGTACAAGGGGCGGGTCTAAAAACTGGTTAGTACAACCGCGAATTGTTGGGGTTGGAAATGTTGGGGTTGGAAAAGTTGGGGTTGGAAATGTTGGGGGGAACTGTTGGGGGCATTCTTGGGGGGAGGAATTGTTGGGTTGGATTTGTTGGGGGGAATTGTTGGGATGGAAATTGTTGAGGGGGGAATTGTTGGGGAGGGTAAATTGTTGGGGGGTGAACTGTTGGTGGATTTATGTAGAACACTTTACTGCTTTGACATACTAACTACTGGAATTTCCAGTAGTTTCTACTAAATATTTAGTATTATATACTGGATCCGCCTAAAAATGCTTAGGTGGCAAAAATACTGGACTTTCCAGCAGTTTTTACTGCATTCTCCAGTAGTTTCTACTACTTTCTCCAGTAGTTTCTACTAGACTCCTAATACAGTCTGAGCAGCCAAAATACTGGATTTTCCGGTAATTTCTACTAGTTTCTCCAGTAATATCTACTAGACTTCTAAAATGCTCCGAGCACCAAAAATACTTGATTTTCCAGAAATTTCTACCGGTTTTTCCAGTAATATCTAATAGACTCCTAATATTTGTAGTCTCAACACCTATGAAAAACACTGAATTTTCAGAAAGCACACAATATATACTCTCATTGCGGCATTAGCGTACTTGTGTACTGGATTGTCCAGTAGTTTTAACAAGACAATCCATTATTATATACTGGACCCCAAAAATATTTGGGGGATGAAACTACTGGAATCTCCAGTAATTTCTACTGGTTTATCCAGTAATATCTACTGGACTTCTGAAAAACCCCGAACACCAAAAATACTGGATTTTCCAGCAATTTCTACTGGTTTCTCCAGTAATATCTACTGGACTTCAGAAATGCTCCGAGCACCAAAAATACAGGATTTTCCTGTAATTTATTCTGTGTTTCCCAGTAATATCTCCTGGATACCTAAAATATTCCGGTCAACAAAAATATGGTTAATGCTAATGAATATGCAGTGCTTTACATTAGTTATTTGGTAACACTGGTACTTCGTTGTAAATTAACGTAATGTTTGTTTGTGTTGTGCTGTGTTAAGGTTTCTTTATCAAAAAACCATTGAAGGGAAAATACAGAATTTTTGGTGCTCGGCGTATTTCAAGAGTCCAATAGATATTACTGGGAAATGTAGTAAAAGTACTAAAAAATCCAGTATTTTTGTGTTTCGACACATTGTAGGAGTTTGGTGCAATTAAATACTGGATCCAGTACAAATTCGTGGAAAATGCAGTAAGTTGAACAACCCAAATCCGGTAAATGCTACTAAAAGATTTAGTAGAAACTACTGGAGAAACCAGTTATTCCTTACTAAGACATTTCCAGTACTTTTTACTGGACTACCTCCAGTACTTATTACTCCGCCATCCAGTCAAATCTACTAGTCTTTAGTATTTCTGAGCTACTGGAGTTGTTCCAGTAGAAACTATTAAGGTATTTCTAAGATTGTATGATAGTTCAAAAAGAATTTTGTCTGGTTTCGCATTGTTGAAAAATCGATTTTCGAAAATATTAGGTCAATATTTAGCTGTTATGTCAGAAAATGTTTGCTAATTTTTTGCTAATTTTGCAAGGTTCGAAAGCTCATGTGAGTGTCCTGATTTTAAGCTTTAAAACGATGTATAAAGCCCTTTCCAACTCCCAAAATTGGATTCGCATTTTGCCAATTGCATTGATGCATTCAGAGGTAGTTCTACTAGTAGGTAAACAGTTAAAAACGCTTCAATAGTGCTTAAATTGAAATAATAAAAGCACCAAATATTTAAAGAGGCTGATATTCTGATAAACTACAAAAACAAAAATGTGAAGTTAACGAAAAGGAGGACAGAAGATATATTTTGCGAAATTCAAATAAGTTCAAGCATCCAGGATTTATAGTCTAGCAAACTTAAACTGGACCAAAAGAGCGAATTTTGTGGAGAGTTTATTATCCAAGCTAAGTATGACAATGCATATATTTTCTGAAAGCTCAGAAATCAGAGATTTCAAAAATTTTAAAAAATTTTCAAATTTTCAAATTTCAAATTTCATAAATTTTGAAAACTGTAGCAAAAGAAAAAATAAACGAAAAGTAGTCGAGTTTGGTATCAAATGAAAGGTCTTGTTCAGGAGAATGCGAATATGTATCAATTAAGCGGGTTTGGGGCGGCACGTGGTTCCAGCGGGCCCATATCCCGAAAAATAAAAGTTGCTCCGATCGCTACAAACTTGGGCTCATTTGAAAGCTCTCATCCCGCTGAGTAAAAGTTATAATTGGGTCATCGCTCAAAAATGCTGTCTGTGAAAGTTATCCCTCTTTAAACCCCAAAAATGGGCTGTTTGGGCACTTTTGGAGGGTTTAATCCAGGCTAGCAAAAGCGGTGAGCTGAATCAAGTCAAGCCAGTGTGCTACATTTTGCGTCTCATCATTATACACAACTACGTGAAAATTGCAGCTTTGGATCTTCATGCATGCGTAAGATAAGCTAATTTAAACAAACTTCAAAGAAGCCGCCGTGTCGGTTCCTTTGAAGTTCGTTTAAATTAGCTTATCTTACGCAAGCGTACAGATCAAAAGCTGCAATTTGCACGTAGTTGTGTATAATGATGAGACGCAAAATGTAGCACACTGGCTTGACTTGATTCAGCTCACAGCTTTTGCTAGCCTGGATTAAACCCTCCAAAAGTGCCCAAACAGCCCATTTTTGGGGTTTAAAGATGGATAACTTTCACAGACAGCATTTTTGAGCGATGACCCAATTATTACTTTTACTCAGCGGGATGAGAGCTTTCAAATGAGCCCAAGTGTGTAGCGATCGGAGCAACTTTTATTTTTCGGGATATGGGCCCGCTGGAACTACGTGCCGCCCCAAACCCGCTTAATTGATACATATTCGCATTCTCCTGAACAAGACCTTTCATTTGATACCAAACTCGACTACTTTTCGTTTATTTTTTCTTTTCCTACAGTTTTCAAAATTTATGAAATTTGAAATCGGAAAATTTGAAAATTTTTTAAAATTTTTGGAATCTCTGCTTTCTGAGCTTTCAGAAAATATATACATTGTCATACTTAGCTTGAATAATAAACTCTCCACAAAATTCACTCTTTTGGTCCAGTTTAAGTTTGCTAGACTATAGTTATGATTTTCTGACGAAGACGAGTATCACAGAGCGGTTCTCTTTTTACACACGACAACATTATGCTACATAACTAATTACAAGATCTTTATTGAATAAAATACATAGATAAAGAGTTGATTAGTGAAAACATCGTAAGAAAACACAAGAGTCTGGTACTCCATAGTAAACAATGTTGTAATGTAAAACAATTTAAATTGCATAATCTTCTAGATCGGTTTCATATACCACATCTCCGTCGGTATCAGAATTGTAATTCTTATCAGTTGAAGTTGACCTAGAATAAAAACACATTATTGCGTACACGTTTATGATTTAAGACTAACTGCCTACAAAGTATAGTAAAAAATCGGAATTCAGTTAGGACTTTTAGGCATTTGCATGCAGTTTTCAGCTATGTTTAGCTTAAAGTTAGGTTAAAAATAGTTAGTTTAATAGCTCAGCAGCAAAAATAGCTATTTATATGTTTTTTTGAAAATTTTTTGTCCCCCCCGAAATTCGTGACCCCCAGACTTCCCATTAGAAATTTTTGCTTAGGAAAAAGCCAGCACACTACTGTTATTGAATTGTTCAATTGTTACAGCTGCTGGCAGAAGAACAATTTACGGAGTCGGAGGCTGGTTACTGACAAAGTTCACAAATGTATAAAAAAATAAAATGCCTTTACTATTATTTATTTTGTTTTAAATAAAGATGCACTAGGGCCGCCACTATCGTGGCGGCAGTTCTCAGTCAGGACCGAGGCCGGGGCCAACTGCCTAACAGAATGTTGCTCAAATTTTAAAAATTTTAACAGGTGGCGAATGTCTGAAACAAACACAAGGATAAAAATGCTCGGATGGAGAATGAAAAATGCAATATGGGTGCCACTTGGTTTTAAGCGGACAGAGGACTAAGTTTTAAAACGTTAATATGACAGGGGCAGGTTGTAACAAAATCAGCAAACTTGCCTTAGGAGAAGTCACTCCTAAAGCAGTAAGCCAAAGAAGGAAACTTACATGGCAAGATTTATAATACTATTATGCATTTGCCTACAAAATTTCAGGCGCTAGCTATTTATCTGTTGCTAGTATTAGGCAGTGCTGTACTTGAGCAACAGCCAACTGCAGCGGAACCAGATGCTAATTATACTGTCGATGACACACTTATACGGAAGCATTTACTCTTCTGCAGATATAAACAAAATTTTGGATAATTGCAACCTTTTCTGCAGCTAGTTATAGGCCATGCTGTATTTCAGCAGCACTCAACTGCATCGCAACCAGATGCAAATATTACTGTCAGTGGAAAAAGCTTATAGCGCTCAATTTCTAATGCTCTGCTGCACTAATACAGAAAATTTCTGGCGATTCCAACGTTAGTGTAGCTAGTTATAGGCCGTGCTGTAATTCAGCGCAACTAGACATAAACGTCACTATCAAAAAAGGAGACTTATACGCATACATTAACATGGGGTCCGATTCTGGGGGGGGTCTACCCCGACGTCGGCGAAGGGTCTACCCCTCAAAAAATCCTAAATTGTATGGGGGTCTGCCCCGAAATTGGTAAAAATTGAGAACTTTTAACGTTTTCGACAAAAAATTAGTGAAAAATGGCAATTCTTAGCGATTTTTTCAAGAAATCTCTTAAAAATCGCTAAAAATTGCTAAAAAATTACTTATTTTTGGTACAAACCGCTGAGGGGTCTACCCTTTTTTCCTTTCTGGACGAGAGGGTCTGCCCTTTTTTCCTTTTTGCTGAGGGGGTCTACCCGTTTTTTGTCGGTCTGGGGGGGGTCTGCACCCCCCCCATTCCCCCCCACGTTATCCTATGCTTATACGGTATGAGTTCCAATGCTTTTCTGCACGAGACTGCGGAATTTCAAACGATTGCAAGTGATCGTTTGTTAGTTATCGGCCGTGCTGTACTTATGTACCACTCTACTATACCACACCCATGTAGTAAGATCGAGATAGGTATACGAAACGTTTCTATAATAGATTGTGATATCCTAAAGTATCTGTAATTTCAAATACCAGAGACAAATGAATAACTTGTTATGGACGATGCTGTGTTTGGGACAGCCCATACAACACGGTGGAAGCTAGAGAGTGTTCCAACTAGCATAGCTACAGTTCCCAAATTACTACAGACATAATTATCACCAAGTTACACATGCTTATCCGTTTACAGTAAGTTTACACACAGCGTGCAGTGGTTGCTGCATAACAGTTCAGCACGTAGCAGCACCGCATCGCGCTGCAACTATGCTCATCGAGTTCAACGACCCTAATAACCAGTATATGCGTCCTACTAGAAAGTCCAAAATAATATTTTTAGTCCAATTTTGACTATATTCTGTAGAGGTGGTTCTTTGAAATTTTTCCAAACTGGCTAGTTGGCCGGACCAACTTTGGGCCGGACGCCTGAACGATCCCGGAATAACGAAAATCGCCCTAACTATGACACACTACCCATCCAAAAATTTTTTATACAACTAGTCGCGTCTCTCTGGCTTTCCCTGAGCCCTGTAGCCGTGACACAAAATAGGTCAGTTTTGGCCATCTTAGTGGGCAGGCCACATTTGGCGGGCCGCACAGGTGGCCGGCCGGGCCGGGCAGCGGAAAATTGTCCGAGAAGTACAGTAACTCATATACTACTCTCAGAATAACCAAACTTCACCGGCTGAAACTGTTTAGATCGTTCAGTTTGTGAGATGTAGACTGAAACTGCTTCCTCAAGCGTGATTTACACGGAAAAAACAAACGGATATAAGTTGAGTTGTCCAGAATCGAAACTTTTCAAAGTTGAATATGATGACCAAATATTTTGGCACTTGCTGTACTCGTCAACATTCAAAGAATGGAGTAGTTGGTTTGTAAACATTAATCGATTGCAACGTACGCTTTCTTTTGTTTAACAATTTCTGGAGAAACAAATCTCTTCACTTATCAGCAAAGTTCTTTGTTTCGATTTTTATGTTTCGATCAACTGTCTTTCTAAAAGTCGCAGATATAGTAATTAATATCAACATACACGAAGAGTTATAGATTCATCAAACATTCATATCAGATTGCAAAGACATATTCCATATTCTCGGCAAATATTATGAACACACTATATCAATATCATAGTAATTTAAGCAGGCTCAGGAGTAGTCAAAAGAATTGGACGCCGGATGCGTCAGAAGTTGATGATGTTGTTAGAAAACTAAAAAATTAAATCGAAAACTGTTAAATACGTAGTTAGATGAGAATAAAACAAACGAAAAATTTTATATGCACACAGTGCTTCGAAAATTTATAAAAGTTTTCTTTTTTTGTAATGCTAGATTATAGTAGTGAAGAAGCTTATATAATAACGAATAGAAAGACATTAGTACTTTGAGTGGATTAATATAGAATACACTGGCTGCTCCGAAGACACTACATTTTTTTGCAAAGTTCTTATGTTTCGCAAAACTTAAAAAAGATGGAAATACTTGTCTCCGCAACAGAACATTGATGTATTGTTAGTTTATTGTTCTATGACAATGCATGTTTTTAAATCGGAAAGTGTCCGAAGACACAGACAAAAAGACAAAAAAGCAAAGCATGGAGTATTTGATTTGTCAAACCTAATCGTTTGCAACTTACGCTTTCTTTAGTACAGCACTCTCTGAGGATACGAATTCATTTGATTTGCCCGCAACTTGCTTCGTTTCGCGTTTTTTGCTTTGATCAACCGACTTCCTACAATGCAAAGACATTGTATTGACTACTAACATATACAAACAGCAAAAAAATCATCTAACATATTCACGTCAGATTTTGATGGCATATTCCATATACACAGCAAACATTGTTAAAACAACATATCAAAATCATAGTAAGTTAAACAGGTTGCTATATACATAATCAGAGAAAATCATTATGCATGACGAACGTATTTGCATGCCAATTTTTGAAGGGGATTCCATGCAGTCCCATCGTCAGGGCTACTTGGAAATCCTAGTTTCCTGAAAAAATCTAGAATCGAGATACCAAGGAAACATCTCAACGTATCCATGTGTTCTACTATTCCTCATAAAGCTTATGACCTACAAATGGTTTGACAAAAGTGCCAGTGCAATTTTGTGAAAGTCGCTGAACATGAAAACCGCACCAAGTAGCCCCGGTTCAAAGCTTTTGAATGTTTAGCATCGGTAGGATGTAATATTAGGATACAAGATTTAGAAATCTTACCTCTTAGAACGCGATTGTAATGTAGTTTCAGTTGAATCATCAGAAAAACTTAGTGAATAATGAGGAGAGGTTATCACTGTTCCCGTAGTATCAATTCTACGTGAGCTTCTTATTGATACATTTAACAAGTTGGAGTTTTCTGCACTGTCAGTCACATCCGGACAAGATTCTTGAGATGCTGCTTTCTCACTATTTTCTTCACTAGTATCTTCTTCAGGATGAACAACAGGAAGATCAGGAATATTCTTATTATTTTTATCATCCATAACAATTTACATGAGATAGTAAATATTAGATTTTGTCTGAAATATTAACAGCAAAAGCTTTTCAGTCAAGTTTGCTTCCATCTTCTGCGTCAGTTATATACAATTTCACGTTATCCATTACAAAATAAAACCAAAAAGGTATTTTTTCTCACTAATCAGGAAAAGTTAACATAATTGGTCTTGGAGGGATGAAAAAAGTTAACATGTGTGAACATGTTTCGCACCCTACATGTTTCCAAAAAAAAGAAAAAGAAAATATAACAGCCAAAGTTCTGTAAACTTTGTGTGGATCACAGATAACATAAAATGTTATGCATTCGTCTATCACGAAACGTTAAATCATCAATGCAGCCGCATATTTCCGTTACAACTTGGGAGGGGCTATGGTCTGCCGTGTTGTAGGGTAAGAAAAGTAGGGGGATGGCAATTTGTCAAATTTTGGAAAGAGTTCTTTGGAATTCTCATCAGGACGAGTCAGTCGGAAGTCCCACTGTCTAATAATAAACTTTTTATAAATTTTGCCGAGTCTAATGCCAAAAAACATTCAGTCTTGAAGACAGTTAATCATTAGACAATGAGGCTTCCGACGGACTCATCTTGAACAGAATTCAAAAAAACCCTTTCCAAAATTGGACACATTGCCAGCACCCCTGCGTGCTTTTCTTATCCCCGCAACAAGGCAGACCGTTGCCCCTCTCATAGGTGTGACGGACATTTGTGGTAGCGGGCTCCCGTCCACCCAATTTGGGACCCGTCTCTCGTGGGCACCCGGACTCCCCCCCAACCCTCCCGCAAAAAAATTCTATTTTATGCCAGAACTCGCATTTTCAGCTGTTTCCAATGTCAATGAACATTCGACTATGACGTAATTTTGAGATTAGACAATGTTTTTAATGTCGATAACTTGATTGCCAACATGTTTCCAAATACAAAATAAGGTCAATAAAAAGTCAGAAAGAACCACTACGCCCTAAACTATAGCTGTTGTTGGGCAGAACCTGGGATGGGAGACCCAATAGAGGGTGGGGAGTGTTGGCCATAAATTGCGAGAAACCCTTCGGAGATTTGGAGTGTGGGTCCCACCAACTTTTTTGGGTGGTCCCCTCTGGAGACTCAGGTACAGTGCAAGAACGGATAACGACACTGAACTCCCCCAATGAAGTTGAAAGTAGAATTCCATTCTCTCCACATTTTACCCAAGACCGAAGTAGATTTATTTATTATTTAAAATAGTAATTTAATAGTTTTGACGCACAGATATAAAAAATTGGACCGTTGAAAAAAGTTGGGTCATACTCAGGGTTTTTTGGTTTTCGGATTTGCGTCAACCTTACGTCCCGCTAAGTTTAAGCTGCGTCCGGTTAAGAAATTTTGCGTCCAGGTAGAATTTTTGTTTTATCGTGTTTTCTGTGCAAAAAATTGATTTATTCATAAAAATTTTGTTAATTTCTTAGCGAAACACTATTTAGACTATTTAGAAAGTTGATGCTGCTAATAACATTAATGCACGAATTCAAAGGTACCTATAGAACAGATATGAGGGCAATGGACACGGCGGGGGGTCTCCGCCCCCCAGAAGTTGAAGAATTTTTTGCAATTCCAGAATAATCCGCAATGGAAATGTCTAAAAAGATTTTATTTGGCCCCTGTTGCATCTAACGCAATACCTTGAGTAATTTTTAATATTATTGACACACATTCCGATGTTTCAATGTCATAATATAGTTAAACTAACTAAAGTATTAAAAACTTAATGAAATATTTAGGAATAGCATTGAGAAAAAGGTAGTAAATATCAAACATACATTCAGTTTCGAAAACTCAGAGAACTACTGATCCCTGAAAACAGTATTGAAAGTGAGTACCGGGGGGTCTGGAGGGCGGAGCCCCCCCCCCCAGAAGTTGGGGACTTTTTTGCAATTACGGATTGAATCCGCAATGGAAATGTTTAAAAAGATTAATTTAGCGTCTGTAGCATCTAACGCATTTTGTGCGTAAGTTTCGATTGTATTGACACACATGTTCCACATTATTCCGATGTTTCAATGTTATAGATAAACTAATTACGGTATTAAAAATTAATGAAATAGTTATTAAATTAATATCACTAAGAAGAAAGGTAGTAAATAAGAAATCACAAAGTCCATTTTCAAAACTGAGAATTACTGATTCCTCGAAAGGTCCTGTAGTCCTCGATCAGCGGCGGGTCTGGGGGGCGCAGCCCCCCAGAAGTTGGAGATTGTTTTGCAATTAGGAATAAATCCATAATAAAAATGTTGAAAAGAATTAATTTGGTATCTGTTACATCTAACTAAAGCATCTAATGCTATTTCATTCTTTGCGTAAATTGCAGCGTGTATGCGTGGTGTAGTATTATTCGTCAAAAATGTGTTAAAAACTCAAATGTTCACGGTTATGCACATTGTAATGTTTTACTTGTTGATGTGAAATTTGCTAGTTCAAAAAGATCTATGGATACAGGTGGACAATCACTTAACAAATAACATTGAGACATGATCTTGCACCTTGGCATTCCATGACAAAGTGGTAAACACCTGGGGCCGATGTTATCAAACTTGGGTTTCCTAAAACCCGGGTTTCGCAGTTTTTAGGGTTAACCCTGAAATTTTGGGGTTGGGTTAACCCTGGGGCTAACCCAATGTTATCAAACAATTTTCGGGTTGGATTTCATAAACCCTATTTTATTAGGGTTAACCCTGAGTTAACCCTGAATTAACCCTGATATCCAGAATAGTTAACCCAGAATTAACCCCAAAAATAACTGTGCTGTCTTGTCTATATTTTGGAACTAATAGACGAGACAGTCCCACGAGCGAAGCTCATAAATTACATAGAATAAAACCCGGGTTTCATTCTCAACCCTCCTCATCGAGTACGGTTGAGATTTAGCCACATTAACCCAAATTTAACCCAAGTTTTTAAACCCGGGTTTCATGATAACATTGGGTTTCCACTTAACCCCAATTTATCCCAAAACCCAGTTATGAAACCTGGGTTTCAAAAACCCAGTTTTAACCCATTTTTCGCCTAGGTTTTACTCGAAACCCGGGTTTGGGCCTTTGATAACATCGGCCCCAGGGGTCGGGGGGCGGAGCCCCCAGAACTCGAAGAAATTTTTGGAAAAAAAACGGAAAAATTGGTACTGGAAACATTTAAAGTTTTTACTCTTACAAAAGTGAATTTTCTCCCGAAATAGTGTTGCGTCTAGCTTGCGTCCCGTTAAAATTTCGTTGCGTCCAGATAAGAAACTTTGCGTCCAGACGCACATCTGGACGCAAAAAAAACCCTGGTCATACTCCCTCCCGTCCCCCCAGTCTTACACCTGTGCTTATAATATTAAACAGTAATTTGAAATTGACAGCCAAAAAGTTACAGTTTCGAGCTTGCTCGCCACTTCCCGCCATAGGTGTTAGAGGAATTTGGGGTGGGTGCTCCTCCCAACATTTTTGGAGGGGGCCCTCTGGAGACTTCCTCCGACCCGACCCCAGCCAAACCCACCACCTCCCAAAAAAGTTTCATTTTTTATGCCAAAAATCGAAAATGTTTGCAAATTTTATCATAAAAAACCTAATCTTTGGCCGTCCCCCCACCGTAGGGGGGTACGCCCCATAGATGTGTTAGGGGTGACTAGTCCCCCCACATCGGCGAAATAGATTATGGAAAGAAGGTGAGAAAAGACAGACATTTCTTTCAAAGATTTTTGTGGAAGGCCGGCCACTAAATCAAATGACGTGGGTGAACAAAATGCAAGACAGGATGAGGTAAGGGTTGGCGTTAAGCATATGAAATTATAATAATATGACGTGTACGCCACTGTGATGACGACGTCGCCCGGATCCAGACCGGGGACAGCTGAACGAGATTGGCTACCTCGACGATGCTTTCCACCACTGGAGCGAAGATTAGTGTTGCTGCTGAAGAAGGAAGGAGGTTGCGGCTGGAGATTAAGGGGAGGATTAGGATCACTCTCGTCCGGACAGCTCTGATAACTGTTATACTTGTCCACTAAGGCAATATGTCTCGCACATTGACTCATCAGAGCGTTGGTTGAATCTAATTCTCTATCTGCAACAGTACAACTCAAAACTGAAGAAAGATTATACAAAAGTAAACGTTACGTCAGAGATTCTGTTGATTTAATGATTGATTTGGTTGATCATGTAAGCTAGAGCCCCTACCAGCACAGCACCATTCACTGCCAATTGTTAAAAATTTCCCCAAGCACATAAAGGATAAAATTATTATGCGTACAATATGGTGGTGCAAGGGCGGGTGTCGCCCCCTTCGCCTCCCACAAATAAAGGGACCACCACACCAACCCTCAGTCTTTAATTTTTCTTAAACCCCCCAAATTTCGACGAGCAGCCCCGCCCCCCCCCCTCAAATTTTAAACCCCTCTCCTACATTTTTACAAATTTTTAGCCAAAAACTAGAAAATTTTCAAAAAAGTTGCAAAAATAGGTATAATTCCCTAAATAATATACCTTAACAATAGATAAAAATAGCTAGAAACTTATACGTATAATTGTGATTTCTCAAGCAAAAAGCTTTTTCGCCAACTTCCTTCGCTGGAATCTTTTGTCCCTCCCCAAGTCTTCCCTCCTCCCCCCCCCCATTTTTCTACACTCTCTCCCTAAAATTAATTTAAACTTCAAATTTTTTGCGACAGCCACACGCATCCTCATTTCCAAACTGTTACTAACTTTTCATTGGCCAGTTAAATTATTAAAATTATTATAGTTCCCTGCCACGACAAACGAATCAATATTACAGCAGTCTGCCATCATTATGCATTCAAAAACACAAAATAGCACACAGCAAAGTAATGGAATATAATATTCAGCAAAGAAGGTTAAAATTTATACAGAATAACTTTACGAGGCGTATACGCTTTTGATTTCACAAATAATAAATGCCTTTTCTGCTATGAAAATTAGCTATTTTTCAAATGAATCAATTAGCGCCGTTAATAATATACATTTCATTTAAGGTGGTGATTCCCTTTGGTCACATAGAGTTTGCACAATTATTACTCTTTCATTACTTGGAGTTAAGAAGCCATTTTTATATCAAAATGTTGCTTGGCATTTTCTCTTTTTAATGCATGCCACGAAACTAATGTTGCTTTTCTAAAATATTTTTAACACATTTTAGAAGAAGTATAATTTTCCAGAATTTTTGCAGACTCAAGTAAATTTTTTTGGGAGACATCGGTTATATCATTCGATACCTCCATCAAATAGCCGGGGACGATTTTTTATTTATTGTGAAGTCGCTCTTCGTTATAGAGAAATAAGCTGAAATGTGTGCGTAACCTGTATTTTGCCTACTTTTTCCTACTTTTGTAACGGATCAAGGTTAGCATGATCAACCTTTCCGTTGCTGGTGAGTAGCTAGGCTAGCTACCCGCCTGGCTTCTCATAACATTATCAAGTGGGCTGGGACACGTTTGCAAGTCACGTAGCTCCCCCAACGTGTATGCGTGGGATTGGGTGGGTTCCCCCCCTCGTGACTTTGGGTTCCCCCCGCTAAACTTCAGCGGACAACGGCTTACCATCCGCAAGCAAATGGAGTGGTGGAACGAATGAACAAAACTCTCCGGACCATCTTCATGAAGTACGCGGATATCTACCAAACGGATTGGGATGACTATGTGAACTGGGCGCTTTGCGCATATAGGAATTCAGTTCATAGTTCAGTGGGTGACACGCCTCATTTCCTGATGACTGGACACGACATCCGGTTGCCTTTGGATCATTTCTTCGATGGTAGAAATGATGAGGTGGTGGAGAATTATGATTCGTACTCACAATCCCATCTGTTCCGGTTGGAGCGAGCTTGGAAGGCCGCTCGTGAGTCGTTGGAAGCGTCATCGCTGAAGAATAGGAAGAATTTCGACAAGAAGGTCAAAGAGGTCCACTATAAGCGCGGGATGCTGGTGATGCGCAAAGTTACAGGAGTAACTCCTTCCGGTATGTGTGCCAAGATGAGACCAAAATGGGAAGGACCTTACCGGATAGTGGAGAAGATGTCGGAAGTCAACTTCCGAATCCAGAAAGTTGGAACACAGGACAAGCCGGATGTGGTTCACATCGAGAAGATCAAGCCATATCATGAACGGCCAGTCAAAGTTCCAACCCAGCCGTTACAATAAGCCTTGGTATGGTCCAAGAAGGGTAGGTCATCCTACCATCAGGTTGGTCAGGATGGAAATCAACATGCTGTGGTAAAAACCATCATGGGAAATTTGAACTGTATACTGGTGATGTTTTGTAGGGAATGTATGTTGGTTATATACGTATGTTTGTTGTGAGATTAGCTACCTTATAACATTCATAAAGGTTATCGTATGTATGTGCACTGGCCTTATGGGGCCCCACTTTGTAGGCCGGTCACGCCAACGTACCAATAACATCACTGGGGGGATAAAATTTTTATGTTTCGGCACTTTTTGGGTCAAGTTTTTCTTTTTGTGGGGGTTAATTTTTCATTGTTGGGAGGGTTTTGATTCATTACCTTTTCAACAATTTCTCTTAGATTTCTTTTTATTTAATTTCCAATTAATCCCCGAATTTAAACTTTTCCTAAGAATCTAATTACTTTAATTTTTATCTCAATACAAAAATTTTCCCTATCCCTTGGGTGGGTGGTCCCTTACCGCAAAATTTGGGTTATTTGTTGCATGTTGAACCTACACCTTTTTGCTTCTTGTTTCAGCTGGTAGTATTCTAGTAGTCGCCATCTGGATCAAATTACTCTGTATTTTGTGCATATCTGGAGAAGTCACCATGCATTCACAGTTCAGGAAACGGCAGAAGGACGGACACGATCCTATGGTTGGTGAGGGTTCAGCCCAAGCCCAGGCGCCGGACACCGAGGATTTGGAGCAGTTTCCCCCTCCAGAGGAGCCCAAATCCGTGGTCGAGGACTTGGGATCTGACCACCCCATGGGACAACATCCAGTTGTACCCCCTTGTGTGTCCGAGACATTCCAGGTGCCCGCATCGTCAGCGAGCCCATTATCGGAACTGTTCGAACAATTGGATCCCGCACCATATCAGGACTCGGACTCGTACAGTGCCGTGGTCGCCTCGGATGAAAATAGGATGGGCACGAGGGGTCCCCCCGGGCCATCACCCTGGGGGACCACCCGCCCCCCCCCCCCCGCCCAGGGCCCCCCCCCCCCCGGGCGGACCCCCCCCCGGCCCCGGGGCCCCCCGGGGCCACCGACGTGGGGCCCGGCTCGCGGCGACCGGCGGGGGGGAGCGGGGCGGCGCGGCGACGGGGCAGCGCGACAGGAGGGCAGGGGGGCCGGGCCGCCCCCGCCGCAGACCTCGGGGGGGGTCGGGGCCGGCGGGGGGGGGGGGGCGGGGGGGGGGGCGGGGGGGGGGGCTGGAGAAGGGCGGGGCCCGGGGCGGCCGGGGGGGGTGGGGCGATGTGGTTGGAAGAGCCTCGCGGCCGAGGCGGGCGACCCAGCCCTAACCCGGGTTTTGAAATGGGTTCATGACCGTGGGGGGTGGGGTAGGTGTTGGAGGAAAGGGGGAGAAAAGGGTCCTAGGGCCGGGGTCGCGAGCGTTCTTTCGGATCTGCGTTTTCGGTGGGGGTCCCTCGCCAAATCTAAACCTAAGAAGAGGAACCGTGGTGGTTCTCGGAAGAACTCTAGTGGTGCCCAGTCAGCTCAATCTGCTACGGAAACTGATGAGCCCTCCCGGAAACCGTCAAAGCAAAGCAAGCGGTCTGCAGCGAAACAGCAAAAGGCGGGGCCGTCATCGGCCGAACCCGTCGTGGTGGACCTGGACACTGACCAACCACCAAAGGCTAATGATCCTACCCTGCAGAAGCCACCTATGGGCGAAGTGGCCGATGCTCAAATGAAAGCCGGTCAGCTCGTGGTCCTGGAGGAGGTCAACGAGGATACCGACGGCTCATTGGCGAAAGTGGCAGGAGCGTGCGACGCATCATCGCCACGGTTAGCGGCAGGAATGGACGACGTCACTCAGAGCGTGCCTATGGTTCTCGAAGGGCACGAACACGTCCTGCCGAACTATCCTCATATGGTCATGATGACACCAAAGGAGAGGGCCACCGCCCTCAGCTATGAAGTTCCATCACGAGAGGAGATTGAGGCGGTTCCTGGTAATCTACAGGAAAGAGCCAAGGAACACCTCTCGGGCATCGAGACCTATGAGCACTATCTGAAGCTGGTGCTCCAGAACAGGGAGAATGAGTACGACACTCAACATCCAGAAGCCTGCCTTACAGAAGCCATTAGTGACGTACAGGCGATTGCTAACCCGGAGAAGGATTTTCAGTTCAGCGAAGACCATCTATCTTTGCCGGACAATTTTCAACCTTTACGGTTAATCCGAACCCTCCAGGGTCTATTTGATGCGATTCCGGACATTCTGGAAACGTATCAGTCGACTGGCGTCATCGCCATGGATATTGAAGGCGGCTCTTACACTCAGTTCGGCAATAAACAGGATGCCGCTATTACCATCATTCAGATCGCTGGTCCAGTTCCTTCACGACATCCGAAGGTCTTCATGATTATGGTCAGCGAAATCCTGGCATCACTGTCGGACTACTATGCGGTCCTCTATGCTCTGAAGATCATTCTTCAGCCACCAGAGCCGGTCTATATGGTATTCGCTGGTGGTCCGGCCGACTTTTTACGTCTGGCCAAATTTTGTGGTCTCACGGGCATGGAAGACTATGCTGCCGAACTTGGAGCGATCATCGCCCAGTCTGTACCTTATATACAGGCTAGACGAAGACAAGACCCGACGGTTCCTGAGGTCTCTTGGGAGAATATCACCGACACGACCAAGGAATCGTACGTCAACACTCATCACTCCCTGAGCAAGATCTGCGAATACTGCGATGTCCCATCTCCTAAAGGACTGCGACCGTTGGACTTTCATGGGTGTTTGGTCTGGCCCACCGTCGAGGAAGCAACATATGCCCTCGCTGACATTTTGGCCATCTATGCCTGCTTGGTCAAGGTTGCTAACGCCTTGCCCTCTGATGAGTGGATCCAGGTGATCTACCTCAGCAGCGCACGATACACCTTTTCACCCAGCCTATGGCCGAAGATCAATAAGGAAGCCGAACTGGGTGTTGGCCCAATTGCCCAGGCCAGAATGTTCACACCTGGACACCATGCGGCTTCGCAGATCCTTCATGACCGCCAGATGGAATGCCGACGGAACTTGACTATCAAACGGGGATCAGTGAAGTACCTGAAAGGGAGCTTCGCTTGGTCATTGTCAGTCCATGAAGAGGAGGGTGGTAATGCTACCCACCCCCTCCGAGAGGTTTCCTGGGTGCCCCTGATGGAGTTGCTGACCAACTTCTATGAGTTGAAGTTCATGACCAAACGGCGACGCGATGAGGGTCTGGACTTCAACTGGTATGCGATCGTCGCAAACCGCCATCATCACGCGGATCCAAATGACACTCCGACGAACCTTCCACCTGATAAGGCCCATCGTTTCCTGCGAAAGGACGACCAACCATCAGAAGAGGAGTCTGGGTGGTCATCCACCCCTCCCAACGAGCAGACACAGGCTGATGAACCGGAATCACTGGCGGAAGCACGAAAGGCTGCCCAGAAACGGGAAAAGGAGACGAAGTTACCGCCCTTGCCGAAGAAGCTTCCACCATTGACCCACTATAAGGAAGGCACTGGTGATCCGAGGAAGAAGGAAAAGCCTCCGGTGACCTATTCAGGCGGTCACCGCTATGTGGAGGATCGTCCAACATATCAGACGGCTGGGTCATCCCAGCCGGCCCAAACTGCGGTCACCACCAGCCCACGTAAGACGCGGTCATCTGCTCGTCAGCAGGAAGCTGAGGAACTGGCCAAAGAAACCGAAGAACCGGAGGTCATTCAGGTTTCCGATGAAGAATACGCGGCGGACGAAGAGCAGCCATCAGAATCGGTCGGGCGTCGCGAACCGACACCCACGGACGAAGACGCCCAACGTCAACAGGGCACATTTCAACCGACCCTTCTGGAGGCTTGCGCACCCAGGCTGACGATGGCCAACCCAGCCCTCCAATCCGGTTGGCATCCACCAATGACGAATGAACAGCGGGCTCGTCTAGCCTCGCTGGCATCAGGAATCAGGGTTCCTCGGACGTCCGGTTCGTCCATAGCGTCGTCTGGGGCCCCTCAGGCTGTGGATGAGATCCTGGCCCAGCATGGGGACATTCCACACGTGTCGTATCAGGAGGCCAGACGGTTTCTGGTCTCTTGTGGCGAACGCCCTGGTGGTGTAACGGGCCCATCCACCTACCTTCCGGACCTTTACCACTGGAAGTTGGAACAGCCCGTGATCATCAGCCAGTTGGCCACGTCGACGGACCCGTCATCAGGGGTCCAGTCGTCTGTCAACGTCTCCATTGCGAGGGTTCAGCCCTATATCCAGATCCTGGTGCCTGAATCTATTTTGACTTTGAACGCCCTATTTCGAGACTCACCCATTGGCGTTGATCAGCCTAAACGCCATATCTACGTGGTGGGACCCCCTGCGGACCCCGAAATGCCAGGGTATGATCCTGAGAACTTTTTCCGGATGGTGGCTCAGGGTAACCCGGTGTTCTGGGAGGTTTATCGGGAGGTTCCCACGGATGGCTCGGGCCCTCCTTTGCGGTGGTCCGATCTGGTCATCCTGTATCGGAAACGGGACGGCGGTGCTATGGCCCATGGGATCCTGCCATACATTAACACCTTGAACTCTTTGGGTGTCGGGGACACTAACTTTTCTGTGGTTATGGGCCCGATGTTCCTGGAAAAGGAGCAGAAGTCGGAGCTCATGCAGGTAATGCAGTTGGCGGAACTGCAGGGACTCAACCCGGTCGTGGTCATGCGGGAGCATGAGGGACTTTGCAAACGGCCTGGACACTTCGATATTGGACTTACGGCCGTCACCCAACAGGCCCCGGACCCGTCCGCCTTTGTCGTCCCTGAACCCCGTCCAACCGGAAATGTGATGATGGGTCCGTCCGTCATCCAAACTTTGATGGGAACGGCGGTCCCGTCCACACCTGCGGCACCCACGGCTCCCGTGACACGGTTTGGCTCGAAGCTTCGTCGGGTCGAATCATCCCAGGGCGATATGTCCAGCGTCATCGCTCGGACGGCACCAAAATCCCCGTTGGTTGGAGCGGAGGCAGTGAGACCCGGTATCTCTGCCTCTCAGTCTGACGTTTTCGGCGGTGTTTCTGGTTCGGGACGAGGTCGCGGCTTTCGTCCTTTCGGATCCGAATCGGATTCATCAACGGCAACCGCTTTCACGACTCGCTCAACACCTGTGAGTCTTCGCCAACGAGCTGACACACCTGGTCGGGTGGCCTACGTCCCTCTGGAGGAACCACCTTTGGATTCCCCAGCCCATGACCAGTGGGAGGCCGTCTATCGCGGTCAACGGGACACTCAACCGTCAACATCACGTCAACAGCGGTCGCCTCGTCGGGAGACTTCTCGTCCTCCCGCTTCCATCGAACCTCGTGATCGTGATTATTCGCGGTCACACCGTCGTGAACCGTCGACTGATCGTCATCGTCAGCGTTCGTCATCCCGTCGTCGGGATTCCCGTCCATCGTCACGAGCGTCTCGTGGCCAGCGGCCGGAATCTCGCGATGACCGTGACCAGCGTCCGTCAACGAGCCATCACGAGCGTCAACCAGCCCGTGAACGATCACCATCAGCTCGTCGTCGTGACCAGGACCGTCATCGGCAACCATCACGGGGTCGTCGTTCGGACGAGCGTCAGCGATCGACCGAGCGTCGGCATGAGTCTCGCGATCATCGCGCAGACCGTCGACCTCCAACCTATCCGAAGGCTCAGCATCACGTAGAGTCTCGACAGAATCGTGACAAACGCCTAGCGGCCGACGCCTTAAGCCGACAACGACCACAGAAGTCGACTTATAGCGTGCCACGTGTGAAAACTATCAAGAAACCGGATGGTCGTAATTCTGCGATTCGGGAACTCCCGCCCGAATACCCTAATAACTATACGAGGGACAATTTCCCGCCATTCCGGGTTTACTTGGTCAATGTCCTCTGTGACATGCTCAATCAGGACATTGCGCGGTCGGTTTCTCGGGGAACTGAGGACCCGCTCTTTGATGAATTCAGGATCGAGCAGCCCACACCGGCTGAGGTCGCCGAGATCAAAATGGACCGTTGGCCCGACGATCCGATCGTCTACTGTCGGGATAACAACCTCCAGTGGATCCCACACAATGTCCCTGGAGATCCATCTGAGAAGAAGCTTCATCCTTGGGTGGCCTTGTTTCGCGACGAGGTCCTCAAGTGGATGCAGGCTAATGCCCATGATTCGCCACGGTTCCCATCGGACTTTATGGACACCATCTGGCAACGGATGTGTGCCCGCGACAGCCAGCTGACGAACCACATGACGGCAGATCCGCAGCCTGAACAGACCGGCGGTCGGACTGTTTGGCACTCGCGATGGGTCATCAAGGACTACCGTGATCGTCACGGGAAGCTCTTCAAAGGCTTTCCCGTTAACCGCGTTTCGTCGACTGCACGATGGGCCAATTGCTTGGCCATGGCAGCGTTGGTGCCCGAACTCTTCCGGTACCCGCACCTGATTCGACGATACGAGTCCCAGCATTTCTACGTGACCCATATGCACGCTCGGCGTCTTCGGACCCGCTGCATGACGGTCCGTCAGGCCATGCTCGGATATCATCGGCCCGACGTCGAGGGCATCGCCAACGTGGACGAAGGCTATTTCCTGTGCTTCTATCTGGGGCCGGACTACGCCTTCTCTTTCATGCACAATCATCTGCCGCATGTGTCGTTGCCGGTGGAGCAGCTCGAAAACCAGGGTTTCCAGACCAAGGAACACCTGTATCAGGGGCGAAAGGGCTGGTTCTGCCAGTCTGATGTCGTCATGGACCTCGTGAGGGAGCATCCCCATCAGGATGGCTTTGCTATCAAGCGTAGCACTGACCAAGCCATTGCTGCACTGCCCGCTTGTCGCATCGAGCGATGGCAGTCGGGTCCTGATCAGCTCACCCAGCGGCTGATCATTTTCCATACGTTCTATCAGTCCCTGGAAATGCAGGAGTTCCTGGTCCAGACCATCGGAAGTTATTACGGGAAGGCTTCCACGGATCCTTGGTGGGGTCTTGGCGTAAGGGTTCCTCGTGGTTTCAAACCCGATGACCTGACTTTCAACGGGAAGTACAACTTCCTGTTTAATACGGACAATTGGAATGGGCGAAACATCCAGGGGTCCTTGTACACCGAAGTGGGCCTTTGGTTCATGCAGGCGGGCCCTGATGAGCTTTGGGAGGACAGGTTCAACCGCGTCCCACTGAAAGGCGCTCGTCTGGAGGCCTATCTCAACGTCGTCCGAAAGCGCATTGAGGCGGCGGCAGAGCGCTATAATCGAGGCCAGTCCGCCCCTCCGTTCTTTCGACAGGACGCACCGACGGCCCTCAAGAAACAGCCCATTGACCTGCCACCCAATTGGACCGGTGTCCATATTACCGGGTGTGCTCCGCCGGGGCAGGAGAAGAATACCTTCAGTCCATGCTTCGCCCTGACCATTTGGAATCCGTTGGAACCCCATCCAAATGACCACCACAGGTCCACGGAACTGATCATGAGGGAATATTGAGTGCGTCGTCATCGAGCCTCATGACCCATGGTCCGTTCATTCCATCAGCTATGACTCTTCGCAGTCCGGAAAGTCATCTTTCCCGATTGTGAAATCCTCTAATTGTGACTTTTTCTGGCATCCGAATGGACTTGACCCATGTCCAACCCACCATGATGACGGTTCATCCGATGCTAGACCTGAATTTGACTTTATTTCCATTGATCTACGGATCCTGATCACATATAGATCATTGTTTTAGCTGTTATTTTGACATTTCTTTTGCATAATTGCATATGTTATTTTGTATTTTAATTTACGAATCTGGATTCTTGAATCTAATGTTGCGAAATTGGATTTTCTTGTTTTGTTTAGTTTTTGAATTGTATTAATTGTTACCTAGGACCAGAATCTCTGTGATGTGCAATGTGTACTTAAATTTCATGTACGTACGTTTTCTTAATTTTCTTTGAATATACAATTAATCTCTTTGTCAAAATTTTTCTATGAACCTATATTCTCTATGTGTAGTAGTTTTCGAACCTGTATCTACTGTGTTTAGTATATACGATCTGTTGTTCTTTGTTTTGATACTGTGAACCTAGAATTTTCTTAGTTTAGTATAGTCAGTTATTTTGCGAATCTGTTTCTCTGTCATAAATATGTCGTATGTTAACCATATTTTTCGTATTTTTCTACTAGTTTTACTATGCCAATGACTTTTGCTCATAATATGTACAGTGCTTTATTTTTGAGGAATCATTCCATACTGCCATATATATGTATGCCTTATATTGTCGAAAAACCCAGTGACGAATCTCGTCATATGAAAATACATAATTTTACCTAGGGAGGGTGGGTTTTTCTTCCCATAGGACCTCCACCTAACGGTGTGTATTTTCTATGGTTATTTTATTATTATGATTATTATTATCATAGGCAGTTTGCCTTGTTGAGCGACGGCCTGATAAACCCTAGCTCAGCTTGGTTTAACTTAAATTTAATTAATATTTTATCTGAAAGTTCAACTTTTACTTCTTTGTTAACATATATTAACACACTCGTTTGACTATACATTCCAAAGGAGGGTAACTCCTCTTTCCCATGAGTTACGTTTGGAAAGTCATTTGTATTTTCATATTAAGTTACTTAATAATCCCAGTTTAATTAATACGGTTCTATTTTTAATACGTGTATTTTTGGCCAAACAAATACTTATGCTTAATCTTTGTCACTTTGTGCTTTAATTTTTGACTGTTACTAGTGCTTCATAGTGCCTAGTATATGCATAATCTCTGTGCTATGTAGTATTTAATCACTTGTTTTTTGTGTTTTTTCTACACTTGTTAATTTGGACTATGAGCTTATGGCTTATGACTTGCAGTTGCATTGTACTTGTAGCATCATTGCTCTGTACTGTATGTACTTGTTGAGAGTTCAGCTCACGTACCAGTTCGCCATTTGTGCAGTGATCCTCTCGGGAGTTCGGATGGCGAGCCCTGGGGAGATGTAACGGATCAAGGTTGGCATGATCAACCTTTCCGTTGCTGGTGAGTAGCTAGGCTAGCTACCCGCCTGGCTTCTCATAACATCATCAAGTGGGCTGGGACACGTTTGCAAGTCACGTAGCTCCCCCAACGTGTATGCGTGGGATTGGGTGGGTTCCCCCCTCGTGACTTTGGGAGCTACGTGATTGGGGGCAAATTCTCACTAGGGGGCGCTCGTGGGAGGGTTCAACCCAACACTCGCTTCCCCCCTTCACTCTTGTATTATTCTGCCGTTGTGTACAGTCGTGTTTAAATCTACTCTCTCTCCCCCTTATTTGCTGTGTATATTATTGTGTCTCCCCTCAGCTCTCCCCAGAGCTTGGTACGTTGGCTGACCCCAGTCAGCCGCTGTAACTGTAAGTCTTTGTTTATTTGTGTGTTTGTTTGTGTGACTGAGGGATCATCCCTGTATTTTATTGTATTGTTATATTACTATAACTTGTTGTTCTGTTCTTATTAAAGTGTATTTAGCTAGGCTAAGTCTTTCTGAGCTCCTGCTAGGTAGGTAGTTCATTCTTAAGTGAGTGAGAGTGCGAGTCATCTCGCCCTTAGGATCGGATTACCCCTGCGTATATTGTCTGGCGAGGCTGTCCCGACCGTCTCCTGTAGTCGGTCAGTTATCCATCTGTGCCACGGTCTCCGCGTCCGCTACGTCTGGGCGTGGTAACGGTGTTAGTACGTAGGTTAAACTACTAGCCCCGCTACAGTGACATTTATGAATAAGTGCAACAGAAACAAAAAAGCAAGACACTTCACATCGGCAGCAGTATGCAGTAAACAAAAACACGGAACATAGAATGAGCTCGTCAAGAAAGGAAGAGGAGTTCACAAATGGTTGAAACACCAAATGTTATAATAATATAATATAATAACAGCGTCCTGAAAACGCCCACAACGACAGCGAAAAGAATTATAGGAAGAAGCTCAGAAAAGACAGACATTTCTTTTAACGATTTTCGTGGAAGGCCGACAACAAACTTAAATGACCCGGGTGAATAAAATGCTAGACAGGAAGAGGTAAGGGTTGGCGTTAAACAGATGAAAGTATATGTAATGGAATTAATAAAATAAGGTGCTAAAAGTAATCAAAATTGGTCTAAAAGTATTCCAAAATAATCAATCTGCAGGGAAGGATTCTTATGTCATGGATCAGTGAAGAAGAGCGAAGATCATCAACATGGAACGTAATTATCAAATAATGTCCAAGCAATAATGTATAGATTATTCTATGTTTGTTTAGCTAGAGTTGCCAGTACTCAGTAGAAATCAAGAAATTTATCAATAGGGTCCAAGGTTAATACTCAATTAGGACATAAATTTTAGTCTTAATTATGATTTTAAGCTCAATTAAGTTCTACTAATGTGTGTCTTATTAACAATACTAATCCACGAACTGTGTAAAAGGAATATTTCGGTCATAATCCCTTTAATAGGTGGAGTTGTTACTCCCACACGAAGATGAAATCGACATGTAAACTAAATTTAGACGAATTAATGAGTGTCGTCCATAATTGAGTCTAGTACAGCCCTCTCCGTAAAAATAATATAATCACCATTGTTCGCATACTAGTTAACAGGAAGCTGTAAACTCACAAATATGCAGTTTATGTGTGTAATTAAGCCGATGTTTGGTCGTAAAATTCCCCACAAAATGGAAATTGGCATTAAAAATAGCGAATATTGGAAGATGGTTCACAATTGGATGTAAAATAGCTAAGTACGTAGTTAGATAGGGTTAATTAGTAATAATTAAGTGTTAATTAGGTAATAATTAGTTAATTTTATAATTTTTGGTCGAAACATGACTTGGGCTTATATGAAAGAGAAATTGATTCTGATTCCAAAAATCCAAACCCGACTTTTCAACTCCCAAAAATAAGAAAGTTATAAGCGAAAATGTTTTTATAAGATTACTTCTTATGTCGTAATCTTATCACTCCAAAAAGGAGTGTACTAAAATTGGTTTTCTTTTGCCTAAAAGTTAAGGCAAACCTTTTTCCCTTTTTTATTGTCTGGGAGGTTGTCTACCTCCCAGACTACACCTTAGTCAGGTGTTGTTTTCTTTTCTCTCTCCTTCTCTATCTCTCTGCTAGGCCTCTTTCTTCCAAGGCCTAGCAGTTGCCCTCGCCTGAACTTTTGGCCGAGGACAAGGCCAACAAAGAAATGGAAAAGAAAATAGTAGGATAAGCCCAGGTCATTGGACTTAGAGGGGGCTTACCTCCCTTATTAATAATATAAGTATAAATATGAATAGCTAGATAGACGTAGGTAAGTACGTAGTTTATAATGATATAATTTTTAAAGTGCAGAAAATTATACATCTCTTGCAATAATTCGATGAAGTTATAAAATTTTACGAAGTTCTCCCTTTGGTTATGTTTATGTGTTAAAGAAAGTTTCGCAAAATTTCGCCAAGTTTCGGCACTGGAAATATATCAAAAATGGGTCAGTTGGGGGGCAATAATTTCAAAATCTCATTAATTTCGACCACTAATGGCCAGCTGGCTCAGCCCGCCGCTGCGCCCCACACACAAAAGGTGGCAAGCTTCTAGAAGGTTCTAGAACCTTCTAGAAGCTTTGCCTTAAAAACAAAGCAAAATTCCGCCCAACTTTCGCTAATGACCTGTCACCGAGCTGTCAGCAAAACTGTCAGCTCGGTCCCAAAATTATTATTTCAAATCAGTGTTCGTTTGAGAGCAACCGAAAGCGGTTGCTTCCCCCTCCCCTTAATGCGCTCTCCAGTGCAGTTGACACTGCATGGGGGCTAAAGCGCATTCCCCCGGTTAGGTCAAAAAGTAGGACTTTTCTGGCCTTCGGGCCAGAAAAGAATTGAGGATTAAACAACGAACACTATCCACTTAGGGCCATATAGGTCTTTTATGCCTGGCCGCGAACTGAGAAGAAAACATTAGGATTTTCATAGGCCATTTTGGCAATTTTGCCAATAGGCCGTTTTTTTATAACATGATCTTTCTTCTTTTGTAGGCCTTCGGGCCAATTTTTTATATACCTTTTATGAGGCCAATGGGCCATTTTTTATACGCATTTTGGGCCACAGAGCCCCATTTTATCAGCATATTTTGGGCCTGAGGCCATATTTTAGTTATGATAGCATGTATGGGCCTTGAGCCACTTTTATTTTACCTTATTTTCATTTTATCTTCTTCTTCATTATCATTTTATTATTTCAATGAAAGGGGCAGCTCATGTAAACCCCTCCTGTTCGATGGAGGTCTTGAGAATTGCCCCTGTTTTTAGTTTTTCTGTTTTTCTATCCGACACTCTCTTACTATTGAGGTTTGCTGACCTCCGCCTTTCATTATTCTGTTTTCATTTCATTAATTATTTTATTTGCCTTTTCGGTCAAGCCACGACCATGCTTTTACCTTTTTAGTAAGGCCCTTTTTTGGCCTAAAATTGGGGTTTCAAAGTAGAATATGGGATACCTGAGTGGGGACCCAATCCCTAAGTTTGAGTTAGAGGGTCCCTTTACTACGACCCTATTTTTATTGAGTTAATTAATAGAAATAATTACCCCACAGCCGGCAACTAGGAGTTGCCGGCCATATTGTTTTAATCTCAGGCTTTGTTAAGCCCTAAAATCACTGTTTGTATTCTGTAATTATTTGTCGTAGGTCGGTGTCAAAATTATTAGGTTATTAAAAAAAGCGAAACAAGTTCCAAATCTGAATGTTAAAACAATTAGTCTTTAAACATTATTATTAATCAAGCGTTTCACGGGGAATGACCGGCTTCCCCATTAATTAATTTAATTATTGTTAGTAGCTTTGTTTAATAATAGTGTTTTTGTTTAGTAATGATTGCTTGGCAATCATTACTCACACGGCTTTCTTCAAAGTGTCAAAGTTCTCGAAATTACCAAAAGTCCGCGCTATAAACTGAGTTTTAGATACCTAAAACTCATAACAAAGTCTCGTTTAAATTGAGTTAATTTAGTACGTTTAAAACAATAGCTAGGAGCGTAGGTCACTCAATATTAATTAGAGTTAGCTTCCATTTAGATTGTTTGTAATCATGTCTGTTTTTAGGATTAGTTAGATAAGTACTTACCTAAGAAATTGTATGCTTGCGTATGCATGAATTGTATGAATGACATTGCATATTGGTTCCTGTGATTATGTGCGCGTTGACTCGTGGAAATTCCTTCTGTTCGATGAAGGTTGTGAGCATCGCTGGAGTGATCGAGACTCAGATATTAAGCAGGAATGAAGTGTATGTGTGATTTGCATGAATGATTGCATTTCTAGTAATACGAGAGTATTCTAGTCTAAACGTTGCATAAGTGAGGCATAAGTGGTTATTAGTTTAGATGTTGCATAAATGTTGCATGATTGTGTTTAATTAGCAAATAGAGTTACGTAGTTCAATATTAAATTACCTAGGATCTTTGTATGAATGTTTCATGCAATGTAATTGTCAGTTGTATTCGAGCAAGTGACCGTCTAAATGATTGATGATTCCTTGTGTGCATAATCCGTACGAAGTGCCAGAATTATACTAGAACTTCTATAGTACGCAGGAAAAAATAGTAATGAGTAATGTAGTTTTAAGTTGCAAGTTTTGCATGTATGTCTGGAAGTTTGTGAATACATAGTTACGTAGTTAGTCCGGGTCTAGGTTCAGTTTGGTAAATATGCAAATGAGGTTAGAACCATAGGATCTAGGGTCACAGGGATCCCGTATTAAGTTTTCATCAGTCTAGATCAGGATGTCCTCGATTCGTTCACGTAAGCCACTCTTTGTTAAGAGTGCGGACGAATCGCAAGAAAAGGAATCCGTCAAAGGGTCGGTCTCGCAATCCAAATGGCAATAATAGGTTTTAACAATCTGGCAATTTTAACTAATATCAAGCAATAATCAATACTATACCTGAAATAAGCAGATTAACAATTAGTTACGTAAGTTTTATGGATATATTACTAAAACCATCTTCTGATAAAGGCCAAAATCACCAGGTTTATGAATTCATATAGTTTTCAATGTTCGATAATCTCAAAATCGGGAGTTGTTACCTTCCCTAGGTAGAACCTAGTAAAAACAGAGGTTCTACGTTAAATTATGATGTTTCGTTAAAATTGTACGTTAACACTCTTCTAACTTGCTAATGCTTGTTAAGAACAGGAAGTTGTTACCTTCCTTATATAGAATCTTGAAATTAAAACTTCTGCATCCAAAGATTGTGTTTCCACGAACTCGCGCGCTAATCTTTTTCTAATCAATCAATAAGTATCGAAGATGGGAAGTTGTCACCTTCCTTGCTAGGGCTCAAAAAACAGAGGCCCTAGAATTGGTCATTTTAACCAATTTAATGTTTCTCGTGTTAACTGAGTGAATGGGTGCTTATCTGCTGTTAAAGGGCCCGAAATCGTATCAATGTCGTGTAATAGGTTTTAATCGTACAGAAGCAGACTGTACAAAGAGAAATCAAGCTGAAATCATAGTTTCACATTGAAACTGCAATTTCTAGCACAAGAATGCAAGAAATTGCCCTAAAGCTAGTGTTTTGCTTGAAACCGATCTTAAGTGTTGTGATTTTGCTAAAACCATTCAGAGCTCGTGGTAATCCACCTAAATCTCAAATTTTCACAACAGTTTCCACTTTCGCAAGTTTGTTTCAAGTTCAGAAAGCCAAAATGTGAGTAATGGTTGCTGGGTTCGAATCCCGCACCTATAACTTGTATTAATGGGTTTTAACCCATTTGATTCAGGTGCGGTCAGTGAGAAGGATTGATCCTGCTCCATCTGAAGTCAGACTGTCAGCCCATTTGGATCTTATCAATATTATAGTAGTGTGTCAAATCGGATTAATCGGAACTGAAGATTGGATTGTGTCTCAGTGGAATCAGTCAATTTAAGGTACATTGGAGTCGATAGAGTCGGATTTGTGAGTCAGAGCAGAGACAATCCCAAGCGAAGCACCAGAGTCTATAGTGGGACCTAAAACCTAACCAAGCGAATTTGACAGTGTTTTTCAACTACTTTAAATTGATTCTTTCTCTTCTAATTCAAAAGATGAATCTTTTCGAGCTAATCATCTGTCTTATCGAAGGAGTTGTCACCCCCTGCCCCTGGGTCTAACTAGTTCAGCGATTATTCAAGACAATCTGAAGTAGAAGACTTAACGAAGAGATTAAATTAAACTACACCTGTACTAACCCCCATAAACGGACCAGGAAACTCCCAACCGGACCCCCCTTGTGTTTGACCCTTGGCGACCGTATAGCATCCAAAAGTGCTATTGTTACTAGCATTTCGGGCTCACCCAAAGACCGGAACCACTGTACTACTAACCCCTTTAATCTAGTTAATCTAAATTGTTCAGTAGCTTTCTTTATTGATATTATATTGCCCTTGGTAAGGAGGACGGAAAAAGAGTTATAATTTAATAACACGAACACAAGCATATAGGGACTGCACGAAAGAGTTTAGTAATTAGGTTTAGTATCTTGTTAATTGATTAAGAAAGGAAAGAGGAGTATAGCAGAACTGAGTTTAGTTACCAGAACCTTGTCCCTTTTACCAATTAACATTTCGGGTAAATCAAATACTGGCAACTCTGGCAAACTACTTCTGTTTGTCTAATTGTTCATATAACATATAGTTTGTGATTCGTATCTTGTCTTACTCCTTGTACGCACTGTAGTAATTGCTCTTGTTGTTTACTGTCATCATTGCCATTGTTAATATCATAATTTTCATCATTAAATTGTTGTGTCCTAACTACGGAATCCATTTATTAGAAGGTAAAGATCAAGATTTGGATTCATAGCCCCAGCACAAGTAAGTGACTAAATTGAACCCTTGGTCCCGACAAAGACATCATCGTCATCATTCTAGAATCTTGATTTGGCAATCAAGATTCTCAATCAGTGTTCTTTGATACAGACCTGATTCATCTATCCAGAAACGGCAAGTGTCGACCCCGCTTGCTATTGATAACCCTTGGATCCCTTCAAACGAACTCACGCCTCGACCCCATCCAGGTTGACCGCAAGGACTCTTTGGTTCTGGACAAATCACCTTCCGAAGATCCTGTGCCTAAGTTTATCCTCACCGATAAACGAGTCGACCTTCCGTGTACTCGAAGTGGTTGATACCCAGAGTCAGTCGTGATAGACTGTTGTGAAATTTGGAACCCCGATCCTACCCACTTCATTACACGGTAAACAGCAAATTTGGAGGCCCCAGTGAGGATCATCCCACAAAGACAATCCTGTTGGAAATCCTGCCAGTGAGGAAATATCACGACCCAATAATCCAACCACTAAGATCAAAAGAGGATCAGTCCTAACTTTGACAAGAAACCAACTGAGACCTTATCTTCCAATTCCAGAAGAAGCTATGGATCAATTCAATCCCGCCGACGTTGACGAATTCAATCAGTTCCTCCCCCTGACACTTTGGCCATTGGGCTTGGAGAAGCAGTGCGAGAATTCAGGATCCAACTTGGCCTGTCCCCAACACCTCAGATTGGACTTCCCTAAGCCACGAAAATAATGGAATCAATTCCCTCTACCCGACCTGGGTTCCCACAGGTCTAAAACCAAATCCACAGGTTGATATGCCTACAATCATGCAAAGTGCACGAAAAGTTCTAGCTCATGGAAGCATGGCAATGGACTTGTTGCATGCCCCGCTTGTTCCTGTGACTGAAATGATGGATCAGAGAGAATCGGAAGAACGGATTCAGAACAAACAGGTTCAGACTCTTGTACCTGTTAGGCAAGAAGGTCAGACCAAATCCCCACCCATTGATATGGGTCCCGTAATGAAATTTACCAGGAGAGTTTTGGATGGGTTTGGAGAAATCCTCACAGAAGAAGAAATACTTCGAGCCCTAGATCCTAGTATTTTTATGTCCCAAAATGGAGTCTCATCCCCTGCCCAACAGGAATACCAAATCACTGATCTCATCAGACACCCAGGGAAAAGTAAGTTTAAGCCCATTGATCAGGCAGCCATTTATGAAGTTAGCAGACGGATTCTGAAGAGATTGGGAAGATCTGTTTCTGATGAGGAATTCTACTGCTGCCTTGACAGTGATCTATTAGAAGCTCCTGAAGAATCTCCTTACGCTGGACGACTTGATTTATGGGTTGAAAACCTATTGGATCCCCCTACCCCCTTAACTTTAGGTCTAAAGGATGATGACAAAGAAAACATCGATCCCTCACTCCAAGGTAATGCGATTGATCTATTCCGGGGAAAATCGATCAAGAATGATCTAATGGATAGTCCGACAGATACATCCAGCTCAGATATGACAGAGGATTCAGACGAAGAACTGGAAGATATCACAAAGAAGCTCAGAACTCGAGAAGTCCGTGTGGATCTTAATGCAGTTGAACCCACAGTCATAAAGACCAGGAAGAACCGGAAGAGTAAAAAGAAAAGGAAGAAGGTCATCAAGAAGATAAAGAAGGCAATTGGGGAAATCCATATCCCTGAATCTGACCTCTGTCCCCAGGACATCAAGTTTCTCCGCAGACTCCTGAAAGATGTCCGGAGTAAGGAAAGAAAACGTGCCGAAAAGGAAGAACGCCGTATTTGGCAGATGAAAAGAGAAAGAGAACGATGCTGGGAATCATATCAACAGTTCCTGCTCGCCCGAGCCCGAGTGGAATCTCTTCACCCTGTCAGAAGAACGACCGATCCCCCCATATTCCCTAAAAGAAGAACTCCTACACCAACCCGCAGGAATAATCCCAGGTCGAGTTCCGTCCCCACAATGGTACGATCACCAAAGGTGGAAGAGAATCAATCTCCTCCTAAAATGGAACATAAGCTTCCTGCGCCTAAACTGCCCAGCAAAGTAAGAAGCTCCATTTCATTACCCCTCCCTATTATGATGATGTGGATTGTTTTTGGCCTAATGATAGCCATGTTGGTCCCTTGTATCCAAGCGCAGGACACGGACGACTATTTCACACAAAAAGCCAAGACAATGAATACTATGGTCTCTACCAAATGGGGCTTGGCCTTATCTCCCAAAGGTTTAATGGCTACCTATTCAAAGACGGAATATGTCCCCATATTAATCCATATGAAAATGCCCGAACCTCCGTTGGTTAAGAGAATGAAATCTTGGTTGTCTTTCTGTTCTCTCTGTAAAGGACCTAGACATGAAGTACCTGAGCACTTGCAATCCCGCTGTCTCAAGTGCAACGAACCTGCCAGTCAGACCGAAAATGTACCATGCAGCTTGTGTCGAGGCTCCGGTGAAAGTCTATCAGAAGAGATGAAATCTCGTTGCATGAGATGCAAGACACATCGTGAACAGGTTGACAAATCGCTAGTTGATTGTCCTCATGAACCGCATTTGAATGGATTAATCCATAATGTAACAGAAGAATATCATGAAATGTATAGTGGAATTCTTAACACCCGTTATTACTCGTCTGTCATGAAAATCATTTGTGACAAGAGTCCAATCTTGTGCAATACCTCTGCGCCGAAGTTCCATAACTACTCAGAATCCCTGTACGCCGATCATGGCTACCAACATGTGAAGGCGCGACTTCCCCTAAATCGGGAAAAAAGGGCAATTGGAGCAATTATCGGATTGGTTGGACTTGGTATGTCCATCTCCAACACTGTGCATCTGGGATCTATGCAGAATAAAGTAAATGCTATCATTGAAGCTACACGGAAGTTGGAGGAACAAGTAATTGCACACAATGAAGCCCTCGAGAAACTGGTAGAAGCAAATGAACAAGTTTATTCCTTCATGCACTATTCCCTACAGGAGCTGTTGGGACTCATCAATTCAGCCCGTTGTGAAGCCTTAACATTAAGTACTCAAGTATATTACTCCTTAATTGTGTCAAATTTTGAGCACTCACTTAAACACAGCATAGACAGTGTCATGGCCGCCGGATTGGATGGACGCATATCACCAAGCCTGATCAATTTCAAGATCATATGAGAAATCGTGACTGGTCATGCCCAACTGAATCAGTCTATTCTACGGGATGAACCCTGCCTAATCTATAGATTTGGGAAAATCTATCCTGTTAGGATGGACATAAGAAAAAGGCTCTTCGGATTCATTATGGAAATACCCACTCCAACTCGGGAAGATGTGGCCCCTATCTATGAGGTGAGTAACGTGGGTTATAATGACCCAGAAAATAATGCCCAAATGAAAGCTCCAGTCCCTATATATGTGAGGCACGAAATAACCCGAAGGAACTCAGAATTTTCCGAAGTTAAGCTAAATGAATGCCAATCATCTCCTGGACTATGGTTGTGCGGACCTGAAGCACTGATCACCACCTCTCATTCAGCATGTCTTAAGGCTATTGTCTCATCAACACCCATTGACGCAGCTAATTGTCGTCAACAGATGTTAGTGAAGGTACTGACGCCGGACACGGATTTTGCATCCACCCCAGCAGGTGTTCTTATCAGAACGAGCCATTCCGAAATCCTGCTGACCCAAACTCCTCAATTACAACACGTGTCACGAGGGGACACTATGACAGTATCCAGCAACGGAGTGGTGTGGTTGGAACATGGAACATACAATTGTGAAATATTCGTTAGAAATAATTGTAAAATTTGTAAATTATTTCCATGAATGATGATGCTAAATTCAAACTTTAGCTACGTTAGTAGTTTTCCAAAATGGAGTCACTTATTGAGAAGTTGGGGTTGATGAGTATCGTGGTTACCAGTTAGTGAAGGTTGGTTGGGTTTGGGTTCCAGTATCTATAGTTGGCAGCTGAGACTTACTATTGTGATTTTGCGCAGTTTGGTTCTGTTTGGAGAATTATTTGTGTTGTGAAACTTTGCGTTTAGTGAAAATGTTGTTTTGATAATTTGATGTAAATTTAGAAATTAAAGTATCGTGTTAATTCTGCTAATTTCAATTAGGTTTTATTCGATAGGCACGAGGAGGAGCGGTAGGCATACACTACCGATTGTGAACCTGTAACTAAGTAGTCAAGTCTTATTTAATAGTCATGAAGCACCAGTACAGACAATAACTTTCTTTTTACAAAATTGGCGACCGTGAGATGCGGTAAATGCCTATTCTTTCGCCTCCTCATACTCGTGCCAGATCAAAATTATTAGCAGATAAAGTTTCTCTTTTTGATCATTTGCCTGCTTTTCAGGCTCCTGAAGTTGACGATAATTTTATCATGTCTCAGTCTGCCGGCCCCAGCACTTTGGGGGTTGGGGGGATCTCCCCCAACCAACTACGAGCTTGGGGGATGGGGGACACCGCGTCCAACGTTGTCTGGGTTGGGGCGGGGCATGCCTCGTCCCTCCCCAGTGGCCCCAACACCCAATTCTACTGTTGTAAATGTACAAAATTCATGTAGTTCGGGGGTGGGCCGGGGGAAGTCTCCCGGTTCCCACTACTCGGCTCAGCTGGGTCAGCCCTCTCGGGGGGTGGCCCCAAATTCAAATGTTCAGTCCGTAGGTGGGGGGGGGGGTTATGCTGCTATGTTGCATCAAACTTTTGGGGGGCCAATGCTTGCAGTCGCAGAGCAGTCACCCATGCCGGCTGGGGGGGTTGCTCCCCCCACAAGTGTCGTCCCTCCCCCCCAAATTTATAATTGTAATATCATAATTGACGATCTAGTACTAACTAGTGCAATTGAGGTCGTACAACATTCAGCACCTTTAGTCACTTATAGAATCCCTTTTGAAGCACCTGATCTAGGTATAGTCCCCATTCAGTTTACAGATCTGGAACGAGCAGAACACGAAAACGGAGCCGTGAAGAAATTGTTGGAGAAACACCACCGTACCACTCCCCTAATGATACACCCTCTTGATATGAACGTCTGGACTGCCTTTATCATCATTTTGGTACTGATAGCAGTAGGAATCATTATTACCGTTTGGTTCTCACCGTGTCTCAGTGAATTCAGAGACAACCTCCTAAACCGATTACGTGGAACATGCCTTGGTTTAGGACAACGACTGAGCAGATTAGGAACTGGAAATCAAAGGGTCCCTACTTCTCCCCCCACCTCACCTCCAGGCAGTTCAAGCCCCTTGGAGTTGCGTAGTCAATCGCCCATACTTGAACGACCCTTACATCCACTAAATTCAATTATGGATAACCATAACAGATCTAGAGGAGCCAGACCCCGCTCCTATGCTTATACACCAGGAAGAGAACAGCTGGGATTTGAAGACATCCCTCTGAAACCTCTAGCACCTGTTCCATCTGCCCCTCCTGAATCCGAGTATCCTCGCTCAATTCGACCCAGAAGGCCCTTGCTGCCAGGACCAGAAGAAGAATATCCAGGACACGAGCCATTTCATCAACTTCATCAATATAGAGCTGGATCATATGAACGAGAAAGTTCTCCAACCCGCGCCGCAAGTCCTGATATTGGAGGAGCCGGAGCTCGGGCCAGAACCCCACCACCATACCGAGATAGTCGCTCAAGAGACCCTTCTATCGGAAGAAGACCCAAAGATCGTATCTATAGTGTACAGGATGCTCCCGAACACTTATCTGAATATAGATCTCCTAGTGCTTCCCCATTATTGATAGATATATCACTACATGGTGTCACAATGACAGCCCTCCTAGATACCGGAGCCAACATCACCGTTATTTCTGATCAGACTGATCGACTACCAGTACATTTGCGAGAAACATTGTTGGAAGAACTCAAAGAAATGTTAAAGCATGGATTCATCAGACCCTCTCAAAGCCCATGGGCCTCTCCTATGTTGTATGTCCCAAAACCAAACGGGAAGTGGAGATTCTGTGTTGATTTTAGAAGAATCAATCAGGTCTCCCAGCCTGACATCTACCGCTTACCCCGGATCGATGACATATTGGCTGCGTTGAGAGGAGCCAATTACTTCAGCACATTGGATTTGAACAAAGGTTTTAATCAGACAGAACTTGATGAGGGGTCCCGAGCCTAGTGATGTTTACGCTGGCCTGTTTAGTTTCAGTTTCAGTTTCAGTTTCAGTTTCAGCTCCACTTTCAGACAGGTTGCAGTTTCAGTTTCAGCTCAAAATTTGTTCTAGTTTCAGTTTCAGTTTCAGTTTCAGCTCGTAGTTTAGCTTAGTTTCAGTTTCAGTTTCAGCTCCAAATTTGTTATAGTTTCAGTTTCAGTTTCAGCTCCAAATTTGTTATAGTTTCAGTTTCAGTTTCAGCTCTGACTAAAATGAGTTTCAGCTTTAGTTTCAGTTTCAGCTTTAAGTTTTTTATAGTTTCCAGTTTCAGCTCCAAGTCTTCTATAGTTTTCAGTTTCAGCTCTGACTAAAATGAGTTTCAGCTTTTGTTATCCTCCATGTTATCCTTATGTTATGCTAATCAAATTAATTAACTGCTATTTAGTTTTCGTTCCTAATCCTGAACCTTCACATAATCTCTTTAGACATTTTCGTTTGTGGCAGACAGGGCACTGCGAATTTTTGGTGTCTTGGTGAATTCTTTCCATAGATAATATCAAATCGAGAACATGAAGCACAATATATAATACGGATACTGAAAACCATTTCATCTTTCACATTGGATACTTTTATAACTGCGGCTATGTATACTAGAAAATTATTGCAACAAATTAAAAGGGAAGAATTAACTGCAATTTAATTAACCTTAAATTTGGGGATCTTTTTAGTTGTTGGTGCTGGGCTCCTTGTCCTTAATGATTTTATAAAAGTGTTATTACGTTGGGCAAATCTTAAAATGATTATATATTTAATAATCTGAAAAAAGAAAATTAGTTGGAAACAGATCAAATAAACATTTCCACACAGTAGATAGTATTATAATAGATAGCTCTGTTCTGCAAAACACTAGTCAAACGTTTATATTTATACATAATGCTAGAATTTTACATGCTGGGAACAGGACCCAATTTTTAAAACACTCGTTCATGATAAGCATGTATACGCGAGAGCTGAAACCTATTTCAGCTTCAGTGAGAGCTGAAACTAGTTTCAGCTTCAGCGAGAGCTGAAAATAGTTTCAGCTTCAGCGAGAGCTGAAACTAGTTTCAGTCTTAGTGTGGAGCTGAAACTGTTTCAGTTTCAGTTTCAGCTCCTAAACTGTTCTAGTTTCAGTTTCAGTTTCAGCTCAAAATTTATTTTAATTTCAGTTTCAGTTTCAGTTTCAGTTTCAGCTCTCACTTCGACTAAGTTTCAGTTTCAGTTTCAGCTCCAAATCTGTTACAGTTTCAGTTTCAGTTTCAGTTTCAGCAACTGAAACTGAAACATGTACAAGCTGAAACTAGGTTTCAGTTTCAGTTTCAGCTGCTGAAACAACACTACCCGAGCCAAAGCGGCATTCAACACCTTTCATGGACAATTTGAATATAACGTGCTTCCGTTCTGATTAAAATCAGCACCTGGAAATTTCCAAAGATGCATGGAACGGGTATTAGGAGACCTACAATGGAAAAAGTGCATCATCTATATTGATGATATCCTGATCTTCTCTAAGGATTTCGATGAACATCTAGAAATCATGCAGGAGATTTTCGATCGACTAATAGCCGCAGATCTGAAACTGAACACCGAGAAATGTTCATTCCTACAAACACAGGTAAAATATCTGGGACATACTATCTCCGCGAAAGGAGTGGAACCCCTGGCGGACCGAATCAAGTCCATACAGGACTTTGCCCAGCCCAAATGTGTGAAGGATGTGGAAAGTTTCCTTGGAATGTGCGCGTACTATGCCAAGTTCATCAAAGGATTTGCCTCCCTAGCCAGCCCTCTGTATCAACTCAAAAAGAAGGAGAACAAATTTGCTTGGTATAATAATCACCAAAAAGCTTTCGAAACGCTGAAACAAGCCCTACAGGAAGCACCTGTATTGGCCCATCCCGACATTGACCGTCCATTTGTCTTACATACTGATGCTTCTGACCTCGGGTTGGGTGCTGTACTATCAGAGGATCAAGAGGATGGGAAGGAACATCCCGTTGCCTACGCCGCCAGATCCCTGAAGAAACATGAAAAGAATTACAGCACACATGACAAGGAATGTCTTGCCATCAAATTTGGAATACATCATTTCCGACACTTCCTGTATGGAGGCCCACCATTACTAGTAGTTACTGATCATTCAGCCTTACGAAGGCTCATGACAGCCCCACATCAGAATTCGCGATTAGCTCGCTGGAGAGTATAACTCAGTGAATATACCTTTGATATCAAGCATAGACCCGGAAAAGATAACAGCAATGCTGACGGATTATCCAGAAACCCACTTTTTCGAGATATCGCCGGACCAAAGTCCACCCCACCCTTAAATGTCAGGGTCATCACACCACCAGTTGGACCAGAAGTGGCGGATGGGCATATTGGAGCAATCAATTGTCTAATCGCCTGCCACCCGATACCCGGACGACAAGTTATGATGGCCCGCAAAAGGCTACAACGAGACTCCAGTAGCGAACACAGCATTGATGAACTTTCTGAACAGATGCAATCAATCAATCTTCACACTTTGGACGAAGCGGAAGTGGAAGAGGCCCTTAGTATACTCCAGAAACCCAAGAAAAGTGCTCAGCTAGCCGCTAATCTACCGAACACGCAGGAGAGAAAAGATCTGGACCTACAAAGTTCCTCCCAGGAAGGAAAATCTCTAGGTGTACAAGATGTCTCGGCCGAACCTGTACATATAGATTCGAATTCCACCCCTTCACAAAAGGACGAAGACCCGGACGTTAACCTTGTTGAAGATGGGAAGGACGAAACCTCCCAAAGACACAACCAACGCAGTCCCGAGTCCCTGTCATCCGGATCTCGGGATGCGGAATTCTTCGCTTCAAACCTATGGAAAATGAAGATCAACCCGAAGTGCCTGCTATCTCCCAGGAAAATGAAGAAAGAAAAGATATTCCTATCGAGGAACCCTTGTATTTGACCAATACCATCTGGGATCGCCTGATAGAACAACAAGAAAATGATATTTTCTTTGCAGCCATTAAGAGATACCTTGTCCACGACATCCTACCTGTAGATTTTACTAAAGCCGTCAAAATCGCAGCAGCGGCCACGGAATTCATCTTTGATGATGATGTCCTGTATCGATTGTCAAAAAGTCGAGAGGAAACGAACCGACAACTTGCCGTGCCTCTACCGCTCAGGAAACACATATTGTTGGCAGCCCATGACAGCCCTTTCGCTGGACACTTAGGAATCGCTCGAACACATTCCAGAATACAGAAAAATTATTGGTGGCCCTCCTTATGGGCTTCCGTCAGAGATTGGGTAAATACTTGTCGGATCTGTATGGCACACAAAGCACCACATCGCAGAAAGAATGCCCATCTGCATACCATCCCCCCTACGGAGCCTTTCGACCGAATTCATGTGGATATAATGGACATGAGGAGACCCTCAATTCACGGTCATCGATATGTGATCTCATTCATAGACGCCTTTTCCAAATATGTGGTAGCCGTTCCCGTCCGAGTGGCTACTGCCCTGGTAACTGCCTATGTGTTTGTCGAACACATTCTACTGAAATTCGGAGCCCCCCGAAAGTTGGTCAGTGATCAAGGAGTTCAGTTTGTATCAGCACTAAACAAAGCAATCTGCAAACTGGCCGATGTTAGGAAAGTAGAAACCACTAAATATAACCCTAGCAGTAATGGGCAAATAGAACGTTGGCATCGCACCCTCAAACATATGCTACGTACTACTGTACAAGAACATATAGACTGGGACAGAATGATCCCATACTGCACTTTTGCCTACAATTCAAGTGTGCATGCCTCAACCGGAGAAACACCATTTTACTTAGCCCATGGGTGGGATCCTACCCTCCCCAACTGTTATAAGTTAATTACCCCTGCCGAGTTGCACCATGTCCCTGACTATATCGCTCAAGTCTCCGAAGGATAAAGGAAGGCCTGGAAATATGCAAGAGATCACATTCAAGCCGCCCAAATCACTCAGGAAAGAAATTATAACCGAGGCGTCCGTCAGATTACCTTCATGCCGGGAGATTTAGTTATGGTACAAGCACCCCAGAAGGCTGGACAGAATGTCAGTCACAAATTAAGGCCTACCAAATTGTGGATGTTCATCTACCAGTTGCTGATCTCAGATTGGCCAACTCGCGTAAGGTTCAGATACACAGGGTCAACTTCAGACGAATGAAACCTGTGCCAGCACCTCATGTGCTTCCTTTATCCCCAGAAGATCAATTGACGGAGGAAATGGAGGGAGACCCAAACCTCCACGCCGATATTAGTTCAGATGAAGACATCCTATCTACAGCCTCAACTCTAGGATCAGAACCTGAAAGGAAATCACACCTCCCCAGAAGAAGAAGAGCACCCTCTCCAGATATACGAAAACCTATTGACCAATATAGTGACATGGAGGATAATACCTCAGATCCCGAACTGATCGCTGAAACCCTCGTGGAAATGACATGGGCCCCCATTAATAACGATTGGTTGGAAATACAAGCAGATCGATTAGGAGACGTTACAATTACTGCTAATCCTCACCTCCAAGATTGGGGTCAGGATATTCCCCTCACCTATCCAACAGTAGTACTCGATGTAAGGCCTGACGGCAATTGTTTCTACCGAGTATTAGCCGCAGCCATTTATGGTGGCGAACATCGACATCCAACGGTTCGGGAATTGATGCGAGATTATTATGAGCACCACCCTGTAATTCAGGAAGCTATACAACAAATGCAAGCTCCAAAGAGATATGATCCTGAAGTTATTTCACGTCCCGGAACCTTTGCTACTGAAGTGGAAATATTTCTTGCTGCAAACATGCTGAATACCCAAATAGCGACCTATGTAAATCCAAAGGATAACTACTGGATGTGGATTAATCATACTCCAGCATTTTTAGGATCAGATACTGATCCTGACCCTCGATCTATCTATATTTGGCATGTGAATAAGAATCATTATATGTTAATCCTAGACATAGAAAAAGGGCCTCTGAAACCATTTCATATGACTTATCCAGAAGTCATCAGGTCTTGGTCCTATGCATTGCGTCCCGGTTCATTCCAAAGGATCAAAGACGCTAACTTCCTACACCCTGCTGAAGCCCAATCTCCCCCAGTACAACCACAAGAATTCCAGGACCCCAGACCCCTCATCCCGAGTCAATCACCAGAAACTCAGGATCCTAGACCGCGCCGAGAAGCGGCATCACAGGCCCGCGAAAACATCCGGTCATGGTCAACAGTTCTACGATCTGGTCGAACGTACCAGAAGCCCTATGGGCAGCAATAGTACTTATAGAATTGTATATGACGGGGAGAACTCAATGTAAGCTCTCTCCCCGGGAATGACTAATTGAAGAATACGAGTCTGTTAACCTAACGCGTAATATTAGAAAACTTATACTATAAATAATTTCATCTCTAAAACTAAATATTTCTTTTTATAACTCTAAAATCACTAATCTCAAATTAATTACCAAAATACTATACTTAAACAAATAAATTATTTGTGCATAATTCCTCAATGTCATTCCCCACACTATAACAAAGAAAATCATATAAAAAGTAATATATTAAGAAAAATAATACAAAAAAATGAATGAAATGTTAAAATGTTCGTAACCCTGTGTAAGATAGAATTTCGAAGATAAGGCGAAGTTTCTAAATATAGGGAAGTTTCTAAATATAGATCGTAATCAAGATATGGTTAATTAATTGTATGTACATGAAATATATGTATAATAGTATGTCTTAAGGAATGTAAGCCAGAGTTGCCAGGGGAGATAAACTCCATCCGTTTCACACCTATTATATGTTATATGTTTTTGTTGTGCCCATCATTGTGTATAAAGTCATGTAAAAGTAATGTTATTTATGTATTATATGTAGTCTTTTGTGACCCACCGAAAGGGGAATACTTATATCTTAATATCTTAATATCTTAATAAGGATTTTAGCTATTATCAACACAATATCTGCATACCGGTTGATACCGGCCTGAAATTCTGATATAGCTAACCTTATGGTTTTAGCACAGCACCAGATAGAAAGGTTGTTATCCTAAATTGAATGAATTCAGCAGGGTTGACATCCCTCAAGCAAGTTCTGTAGGGTTGATGTCCCTAAACTCGTCTTCACACAGAAGTACTGAAAAGTTTTTAAAGGAATATGAAAAATAATCCAAAATTCGTTATTTTAGAATGAATCAGCTCCAGTTACATCACAGTGCCTTGGATGAGCTTCGGAAGTTGTCCATCTTCCAGCTCACGTACGTTCCGGAGAACTCCGGAAATTTCCTCTGGTTTCGCAGCAACGCCGGAGAGCACAAAGTCCTCTCCAATTTCGCATCCCACCCCGCCAAAGATGCCGATGGTCGACCCATCATGATCCGGCATCTCAAGAAGGAGCGCAAGACTGCCGAACACGCCTTCTTCGCTACCCTTGCCGACCTTACCGGCGCCTTCAAGGTGTCAAAGGATATTCAGAAGACCGAGAAACCGGCCGATGTCAAAAGGATAGGTGGGGAGGAGATTCAATTGAGTCGCCTCCTGCATTATCCACATTCCCATCAGCCCATCAAGGCCTTGGTAATGGCCAGTGTCCTGTTGTCCAAATTCAGCATCAGTTACTTCAAGGAAAAGCTGATGGCCACTGGAAACCGAAGGCTTGTGGAAGCCACTCATGATCACTTCTGGGGCGTCGGCGAAGAACTTTTCGACCTCAGATGCGAAGAGGTTAGCTCTTCCAAGGAACAGGCTGATCAGCGCGTCATCCAGACGGCCAATGACGGCCAAGATGTCATCAAGGAAATGAGCGGATGCAATGACCCGCTCCTCCTACCGATCAGCCTGGCCACCCCTGCACGATGCCTCCGAGTAGTCAACGCGATCAGATCTCCAATTCTGACGAAGATCTTTGTCATCCCGGAGATCAGCATTGTGCGGGAGGTTAACGAGGATCTGAATGTTGGAGCTGTCTATCAGGCAGAGGCCAACAAGATTTCAGAGGTTCTCTCTCAGACCTCACCTGCGGCCTACCAGGAGCCATTTCCTATGGTACGAGCCCTGCCCACTCTAATATACGTTCCGGATGCTGCGGATCCCACCAAAGTGATGAAGGACCATCCAGGATGGGCGGCCTTAACTTGGGGTTCTTATACCCTCCGTTCAGACGGAACGCACTTTTGTCCACAGGATCCCATTGCTATCCCCAATGGGCAGACCTACGAGCTGTGCCATAAGAACTACCCGCGAGTTCGCGAGGCACTCATGGTGCCTGACGTGAAACGGCAGAACTACACTGCCTATCGCGAAAAACGACCGTACAAGGACAGTCCCATCTTCCGACCGCGGCATCCTTCGCCCCCTTCGTCCAGTTCATCCTCTCCCCGCAGCACACCCCGAGGTGCACCTTCTGGGTCCCAGCCCTCCAAACGGAGAAGCTACTCTCCCCGCCGCCACGAGAATCGACAGTGGCACAGCAAACCTTACCAGAAGTCACGTCCAACGCCTGCTGTTCCAGCCAAACGCTCCCTTCCAAGTCCCGATAAGAAAGGGGACTCTCCCCCGGTCCCTAACCTCATGGCCCTGTCCCTTGGTCCCCCTCAGCGCCGAAATTATCGAGCCCATCCTCCCCCTTGTAAAAGATGTCGTTACCATTAAGAAGCCAGGACTAAGGCTATGACTGTATCAAATGCTTGTAAAGTATACGTATGTTCTTGTGTATATGTTCAAATGTTGCATGTTTTGTTATATCTTGTATATGTATATCCATGTAACGTACATTTTCTTACACATTTACTTTTACTCAAGATTTTTTGTAAAATGCAAGATAATCAATATCACTGAAAATTGGGATTGTTACTCCCACGGAATACTCAAGAAGTTCGCGATTTTGGGGTTGTTATCCCCGTAGAATACTTTACTAGATTCTACAGATGTTTTAAATGAGTTGTTTACCTCATTGCTTTTATCAACAGTCATACTACCCCTATTATTAAACTCTATGGATTGTTATCCAAACTAGATAATGCACTCAGGTTGTTACTCTGAACGCATACACGCCATTTTGGAATCATGGATACCGTGCCATAACCGTCTTATTGCAATGAAAATATAATTTCAGGAACGAGAACATGGAGATGACTACTGGAACTTCTGCAGAGTCCCTCCCAAGATCATACTCTCCACAAATGGAGTTGTCTCAAAACCGCGCCTTCAGGAACCCTATGGTTCTCCCGGGACTTCGGGTCCCAATCCCAATTTCGGCTGGACAGCCAATGAGGCACCGAGCCCCGGTACCTCCCCCAACTATCCCGTTTCAGGGATTCCGGCCACTCACTGTGGCCCCCCGACAACAGAAGGTTGACAAGTGTATGTATTGCGGTATCCCATTTGCCCAGCCTGGAGAGCCAAAAAGCCAGCACAAATTGCCCCATCAAAGTCCCTCACCGTCAAGGCACATACACTACCGTGCCAGATCTGAATTCTCATCCACACCATGTGCCAGAAAATTATGGTTGCCGACATCTCTTTGAGATGATTCCTGAGGAATAGGAATATCCCCCCTCCCTTATGTACCCCGGGTTTAAGGTGAAGTCTGACGCCATGGGAATCCAAATTCGCAGAGCCCAGATTCAATATGAAAACTCCCTCCTCCCCTCTCCTTTCATGACCGCCCACGACCAAATTCAAGCCTCCTTCCGGACATTCTACAAAATGGTAAATAAGAAATCCATGACCGCTGGAGATAAGGCTCTGTTTGTTACAAGCCTTGAGGATCTGCGACAGGACATGGTCCAGCTTATCAACAATCCAAAGCTTAAAGTCACGGTCCCTTTCTTTCCCCCACCGCCCTATGGATCGGAAGCACCGTACCCGACGCTGGCCAACCCCATCGGTCCCCTTCAGCACAGAATTCTCCGTCCCCCCAGTCGGAAAACTTAGACTTTTCTGTCGGGGAGGATCGGAGTGGTGGTGATGAGGAATCTGAATCTGACCTTCCCGCCCGGACCCGCCAATCCCCAGATGGAGAAGCAGATGAGGAAAGGGTTCCTCCCGTCCACCCATATTACAGTAATTCCCGAATCCCTGCTGGCGTTGAAGTCATCGTCCCGCCAAATGCTCCTGAATGTCTGAAGGAGTATGCCACCAATATCCCTCTCCCTTCAGAAGAACCGCAGAATGATCCGCTCAATGACCCGCTTCTCTGTCGGCTCGAGGTCGCTCTTGGTCTCAAATAAAACGAGCCTCCTCTGATGAACAGGATCCGGATCTGGACCCCCTTCCCCCATTGGACATCAAGGTTCCCCTCCTACCAGAGGAGTGGCGGGATAATGTCCCCGCTTACATCCAGAGGGAATTGACAGTATGAACAAGTGAAACGGAAACTATTAAAAAGTAGCTGGTATTTTATTTAAAATCTCTAAAGGGACAAGGAACGCATATAAAGATGGTGAACGATTGGGTTGTTACCCCGATCCTAAATTATCTGGTTGTTACCCAGATATTAAGAGAAATCGGGTTGTATCCCGATCAATGTGAGTTACCTGAAATTGTATAGTGTCTAGAGAATGAAGTAGAAGAGATGGTGGTTGCGGAACGGACCCGTAGAAGGTCGACCTCACCTAAGAAAGAAATATGTAAATTAGACTATAGTAGCTGGGTAGAAGAGTGATGGTGGTTGCGGAACGGACCCGTAGAAGGTCGACCCCACCTGAGAAAGAAATATGCAAATTAGATTATAGTAGCTGAAGAGTAATGAGGTAATGGTGGTTGCGGAACAGACCCGTAGAAGCTCGACCCCACCTGAGAAAGAAATATGCAAATTAGATTATAGTAGCTGAAGAGTAATGAGGTAATGGTGGTCGCGGAACGGACCCATAGAAGGTCGACCCCACCTGAAAGGAAATGTGTAGATATTAATTATTAGAAATTACAAATAAAGAAGTTAATAAGTGAGGAAGTAAGAAATAATTGTTGGTAATTGATTGAAGTTATGAGTCAGATAAGATTAAGAGTCTGGAACGCAATGTACGCAGTAATTTATCATAATCTTTATCCGTCCTTCTTGCAGTAGAAGTCAGTTATTGCTGTTTATATGCGAGAATTGGAATGTATATGCAAGATGAATTGAGTAACGTTTTTATTTGGTCGAAGGTTTGATATTCGGAACGTTTTGGTCTTCCCCCCTAGTTAAAAGCCTAACCATTTTATTTGTGGAGGTTGTAATGGAATTAATAAAATAAGGTGCTAAAAGTAATCAAAATTGGTCTAAAAGTATTCCAAAATAATCAATCTGCAGGGAAGGATTCTTATGTCATGGATCTGTGAAGAAGAGCGAAGATCATCAACATGGAATGTAATTATCAAATAATGTCCAAGCAATAATGTATAGATTATTCTATGTTTGTTTAGCTAGAGTTGCCCGTATTCAGTAGAAATCAAGAAATTTATCAATAGGGTCCAAGGTTAATACTCAATTAGGACATAAATTTTAGTCTTAATTATGATTTTAAGCTCAATTAAGTTCTACTAATGTGTGTCTTATTAACAATACTAATCCACGAACTGTGTAAAAGGAATATTTCGGTCATAATCCCTTTAATAGGTGGAGTTGTTACTCCCACACGAAGATGAAATCGACATGTAAACTAAATTTAGACGAATTAATGAGTGTCGTCCATAATTGAGTCTAGTACAGCCCTCTCCGTAAAAATAATATAATCACCATTGTTCGCATACTAGTTAACAGGAAGCTGTAAACTCACAAATATGCAGTTTATGTGTGTAATTAAGCCGATGTTTGGTCGTAAAATTCCCCACAAAATGGAAATTGGCATTAAAAATAGCGAATATTGGAAGATGGTTCACAATTGGATGTAAAATAGCTAAGTACGTAGTTAGATAGGGTTAATTAGTAATAATTAAGTGTTAATTAGGTAATAATTAGTTAATTTTATAATTTTTGGTCGAAACATGACATGGGCTTATATGAAAGAGAAATTGATTCTGATTCCAAAAATCCAAACCCGAATTTTCAACTCCCAAAAATAAGAAAGTTATATTGCGAAAATGTTTTTATAAGATTACTTCTTATGTCGTAATCTTATCACTCCAAAAAGGAGTGTACTAAAATTGGTTTTCTTTTGCCTAAAAGTTAAGGCAAACCTTTTTCCCTTTTTTATTGTCTGGGAGGTTGTCTACCTCCCAGACTACACCTTAGTCAGGTGTTGTTTTCTTTTCTCTCTCCTTCTCTATCTCTCTGCTAGGCCTCTTTCTTCCAAGGCCTAGCAGTTGTCCTCGCCTGAACTTTTGGCCGAGGACAAGGCCAACAAAGAAATGGAAAAGAAAATAGTAGGATAAGCCCAGGTCATTGGACTTAGAGGGGGCTTACCTCCCTTATTAATAACATAAGTATAAATATGAATAGCTAGATAGACGTAGGTAAGTACGTAGTTTATAATGATATAATTTTTAAAGTGCAGAAAATTATACATCTCTTGCAATAATTCGATAAAGTTATAAAATTTTACGAAGTTCTCCCTTTGGTTATGTTTATGTGTTAAAGAAAGTTTCGCAAAATTTCGCCAAGTTTCGGCACTGGAAATATATCAAAAATGGGTCAGTTGGGGGGCAATAATTTCAAAATCTCATTAATTTCGACCACTAATGGCCAGCTGGCTCAGCCCGCCGCTGCGCCCCACACACAAAAGGTGGCAAGCTTCTAGAAGGTTCTAGAACCTTCTAGAAGCTTCGCCTTAAAAACAAAGCAAAATTCCGCCCAACTATCGCTAATGACCTGTCACCGAGCTGTCAGCAAAACTGTCAGCTCGGTCCCAAAATTTTTATTTCAAATCAGTGTTCGTTTGAGAGCAACCGAAGGCGGTTGCTTCCCCCTCCCCTTAATGCGCTCTCCAGTGCAGTTGACACTGCATGGGGGCTAAAGCGCATTCCCCCGGTTAGGTCAAAAAGTAGGACTTTTCTGGCCTTCGGGCCAGAAAAGAATTGAGGATTAAACAACGAACACTATCCACTTAGGGCCATATAGGCCTTTTATGCCTGGCCGCGAACTGAGAAGAAAACATATTTTTTATATTTTGAGGCCAATAGGCCGTTTTTTTTAACATGATCTTTCTTCTTTTGTAGGCCTTCGGGCCAATTTTTTATATACCTTTTATGAGGCTAATGGGCCATTCTTTATACGCATTTTGGGCCACAGTGCCCCATTTTATCAGCATATTTTGGGCCTGAGGCCATATTTTAGGTATGATAGCATGTATGGGCCTTGAGCCACTTTTATTTTACCTTATTTTCATTTTATCTTCTTCTTCATTATCATTTTATTATTTCAATGAAA
>JASAND010023864.1:0-39350 GCA_030248195.1 Trissonchulus latispiculum
CCTTAATCTGGAGTTGCGCCTTCAGTATACTGGTTTACTTCAGTTGAAGTTTGCACACAAATTGCAGAGGCAACAGCTAAAGCTGGAAGAGTTGCCGTAAAGCATCAAATCCTTAATGCTTACCTTTGTCATCCTTAAAGAAGAGTTAACATTGAATATACCTTAGTTTTTCTTTTTCTATAACGTTTTCAGAAAACTTAAAACATTGACTGAAAACTGTTATTAAAGACATCGTAAAATTGATATCAAATCTTCTCCATTTACACAACAACTTTCAAAAACAAAATTTCATATTATCTAAATATAAGTACCAAAATAAAGTTAAATTCCAAATGCTAAATTCAAATTCCTAAGAAAATTTTAAAATTTTACAAAATAAACCTTGATTGAAGTTTCAAACAGCCAAAATTAACACTAGAACCGGCCGGTTCCAAAAGCCACCGGTTCCGGTTCCGGTTCCGGTTCTAAAAATCCTACCGGTTCCGGTTCCGGTTCTACCGGTTCTTTTGGAACCGGTCCCAGCACTAATCTTGATACCAAATCATCAAATTTTGTGATTAACATAAGACATAAATGTTAACGATCATGGACGATTTCCATTTTAATACATATTAAAACAGTTGTTTTAATACAAAAGTTTAAACTAATATTTTTAATAATTTGTTATTTCGGGAGATGAATGCTTGTAAATAAAGATGTTTATTGGAATGTGCTTCAACCGATTGCGTCGCCCATCTCATTAGGGAACCCTATAATGTGCTATGGTGCTGTTTTAATTTCTGAAAGGTCCCCGCATGCTTGTCAAGGTGACTATTTCAAAGGCGGCCAAATCTGTATTTCCAGCTTGATGCAATAGCGAAGCCAACATGTGCTGAGTACATCGTGCATGCACGAATGTTTACTGTTGTTTTTGTATTAAGTTATAATTTAAAATGTAGCATTTCTAAAGTTAACACACCGTGTCACAAGGATTTCTTTGGGTTTACACTGCTGGTGTCGCTTTATTCCTTATTCAAATGTCATTAGTTAACTATTAGTACACTTGTAGTGCTCATAAACAGATATTGAGAGCAGTGGCTGAACAGGGAGCTTAAATCACAATTTGAGCATTTTATCGCAATCAACTAAAAGGATCCCGAGTTGACTAGCACCCTACGCAATATGTTTGTCAATCGAAACACTGCCAGAGCGTCATGTATTTTTGTTTACCAGGTCAACAATGCCGGTATTGCCATAACTGGACAGATACAGCAGATATCCTTAGCGATTTTCGAAGAGACGATGTCAACCAATGTAACCGCCACCATAGCCTTAACTAAGCTGGTTATACCTTATTTGATACAAAGCGAAGGTGGATTTTTCTGAATTTAGGTTATGGAAAGTTACCCTAGTCAAGAGTACATAATAGATAAGAGTATGACAACAGGCAGGCTCTCTGTTATCAGAGCAAAAACTATGCTATGCGCGCTATCGGCTAACCCCCCCCACAAATTGACCCCCTCTCACACCGCCCCTATATGGGTACAGGGTCCAAACGGGGGTCGCTCACTGCTTTGCATAATTACACGTCATAATAAACCGAGGCCTAATTTGGGAACAGGGTGCAAGCGTGTATGTTTAACTTATGCATGTAGAAAACATACTAAGCGAGTGAGCGACCCCCGTTTGGAACTATGTACCCATATAGGGGCGGTGTGAGAGGGGGTCAATTTGTGGGGGGGGTTAGCCGATAGCGCGCATAGCATAGTTTTTGCTCTGATAACAGAGAGCCTGTCTGTTGTCATACTCTTATCTATTATGTACTCTTGCCCTAGTTAACTAACTGTGGTCACATTTCGATGGCCGTACAACTGCAGGGCTGTATTAAGTGTATTAGACGTTAGGGAGCCAGCAGTAGAGTACCACGGCAAGTGTTGTGTAAGGGCAATCCAGAAGTGCCAGCAATTAACAAATTGTTTGCCATGCGATACAAGAAAGTATACCCAGCAATCCAGACGGAAAATTGTTAACATTCTGAATTTGCTTTTATGTCTTACATGTCTATTGTTTAGGCTGCGTCGTCAACGTTTCTAGTGTTTCTGGAATGAAGCCGGTAAGAATAAACACAATTATTGTTTTGATCAAAGTATTCGAAGTAGCTGTATGTTTATGGATTTTTAACAAAAACAGTTATTTAGCACATGATAATAGCTATTCAAGTATATATAATCGATTGAATCCTGTGCCCTTTTATATTCACAATCTATTTTCTGTTGTAATTTAACCTTATATTTTAGTATAACCTAGCGTCGTGCTATTCAATTTCCAAGGCAGCTATGGATATGTTTACAAAAGCGCTGGCTTTAGAAATGGCTACAAAGGGTGTTCGAGTAAATTCGGTCAAGTAAGCTCTGATACTGAGTGTTGTATTATTCATTGATTTGTCTAAAATTATGAGTACAAACTGAGTGTTGTATTATTCATTGATTTTTCTAAAATTATGAGTACGAATACTCACGTTTGTAAGGAATTACAAAAACGGGTCTTTTTAATCGTTTCCCCTAAATATGTGAACCTGACCTACACAATTACCAAATGAGAAAACGGAGCTACTTGTCAGCTGCTTTCTATTTTTAACTCCTGTTACATTGTTACATTTGAGGCGGACATTATTTTATCGTGTCGTATGCAAACCCCCAGAAAATCTGTACTCGATTTGTTAGAATACAAAGTTCTCAGAATGTCTTTAACAAACTGTCTTCACTTTTAACTTTTCAACAATTTGACTTGTATTTTTGACTTTTGAATTTAACATTTTTCAAGAACAATTTGTTTCAGTCCTGGGCTAACAAATACATCGCTGCTGCGAAGAAACAAATCTTCAGAGGACGAAGCACAAAAGGTACAGTCTTTCGAACAGTTAGTGTCAAGACTGAAACATTACGATTGCTTTTGCAATTCATGCCAGAGACTGCTGAATTTGCCAGCTGTAGGAAAGCTTGGGCTGTGCAGATGTGCAACTAAAACCAATTTTTTAGACAAGCAGTCAGAACGGTGCTCATTCAGAATCAGCTAGTGAGTACACAAAGAAATTTATATGATGACATTAGGGCATGTTACGATATACAGTGAGCGTCATTGTTGTTCTGTCGAAATGATAACTAGCATAGTCTTTTACGAAATTTCATAGCTTAATACTGTCCATTTCATGTTTTCTAGCTTTTATCGAAAGCCGGACAATGGCATCCACTTGGGCGAGCAGCTGAACCGGTGGAAATCGCTCGAAGTATCATCTTTCTGGCTAGTCCGCTTTCCAGCTTCACGACCGGATTACTCATGAAAATTGATGGCGGTCGCGAACTCTGTGCCGGGAAAGATACTTTCTAAGTCATGGCTATATGGTCTAGAAACTAATATTAATGACTACAGAATGGTTTCTACATAGTACATGAATTGTCATGGTTTGCAATTATACGTGCGCATCGTAAACGCCAGTTCTGTTTCATATTCTGTCAAAATCATGCTTGTCGTTATTTGGAGAGGGTGTGTTTCACTGCCCTCTCAGATCATTCCTGAAAGTGGTCGCTCACACCAAAGCTGGAGTTACTAGTTTTGTTGGAAAATTCAGGCAAAAACCGGAAAAACTTGTCACCTTTCCCCCTCTAAAAAGCCGCATCTTCGCTGTGACTAATTACATTTCCAACGAAACAATGGTTGGATCGCTAAGAGATGAGTACTAATCAGCTCTCTGAATAGTCGATCTGGAGCTGCCAAGGGTACAATGTACACGATGACGTACAAACAGAATTAATACAGTTCAAATTGTGTTCTGCCTCATAATATCCGTATTTGCGTGTACACAGTGGATTCTGGTGTAACCAGACACAATAACAAAAGTTAAAAGTTTTTGACACTTCACCTATGCTTGAGCCAAAAGACCTGGACTGAATGGATTTTTAAGAACACATTTGTGATAATTGGACTAGGGTGCTCTACCATTACTTCCATTGCAATACACATTCAGAAGTTAATTAAGCCTATCACTAGAGTAAGCAAAAGTATGTCCCCCTTTGAGTTAACTAGCTGTATACATAATCCTCTTTTGGCTGAATGTCTTACTTAGTGAACTCACCGTTAGCTCTATTATTTAAACTTAGGATAGTCAATAAACCAGAACGTTTATGTAACTTTTAAATTTATGTAACTTTATGGAAGTAAGTTTATGGAAGTAAGACAATAAGCAAGTTCACCCTGAACGTATGTACTTGCTTCTGATAATGGTATATAAGTATTATGTAAATACACATGTTCGCTTATCACTTGCCAAAGTGCGCTTGCTTGGCAACAGAATGGACTTTACCGGCAATATTGCGATCATTACAGGTAAGTTACAAATGTTTGCTGAACTATATACAGACTTGTGCCTAAATTGCTACGATTAAATCCTGTGGCTCTCACATAGGTAGAAGATTTCTTGAGATGTAGCTATGCTGAACCCTAGAAGAGCTGCTGATAGATTTGTAAGTGTAAGCGTTTTCATCTTTAAATCGGGAGGTACACGGTTCTACTTCCAGCTAAGCCAAATCCAAATCCAAATCCTGGCTTCATGCCGAATTCAGTGCTGGATGAAATTTTGTATCTTCAGCGAAAATGGGGTTAGAGATGTATCCTTTATTTTTCCGTATTTGTCTTAGGGGCTGGCACAGGAATTGGTCAGTCAACTGCCCTGGAATTTTCTAAACGAGGATGTAGTGTGGCAGTTTTCGGACGAAACGAAAACACATTGAAGAAGACAAAAGATTTGTGTATCAATAATGGAGCATCAGAAAATAGTGTAATAAGCGAATTTTATCACATTACTACAGTTGATGAAATAGCACGTAGTGAAAATGAAAACAAAAAAATGAAACTTGAAGGCTTTTAAACTTTTTAGAGAAATGTGTCTTGAAAATAAAAACGGGAAAAATAAAGCTTTGAGATAAATTTACCAGGATTTTCACCCTACAATGTTCCAGCGAAAGCAAAATTGCTCACGGCAGAAATAAAGCTGCTATTTTGCATCGATTGTATACATCGCACGGCAGATCGACTCACATATTTTTAGGTTGTTTCAGATTCTTATCATTGTTGGAGATATTCGCCAAGAAACCGACAGAAAGCGTCTGGTTGAAGAGACTGTAGCAAAATATCATAAAATTGATCATCTGGTAAGGAAGTGACAGCTTAATCAGAACTCCCCGTCATTATCCCTTAACTCGCTCAACTTCTCTGAAAAAATTAGAACCAATTGCAATGAAAAATTAATATGAGTAACCATTGATATTCAAGGATTGATATTGATATTCAATAGATATTCAATGTTCAAGCTTTGGAACATTCTGTCAGAAAGCATCAACTTGTGCAAAAGTTCTCCGAAAGAATAGCTTCGCTACGTATTTATATTAGATTAAAATTAATCTAAGTAGTCATTAGATATTCTGAATCAAATTTTAAATATTTTCCAGTATCTGTTTTTGTTTAGGGCTAGAGTTGAAATAAGGGCTTTTGTTGTTGCTTCCTTTGCTTGCAAATCCTTTTCATCATTTGCATTTTTAGTTTTGGTTTCATTTTAATGTTGTTTTTGTCTTTTGTTTTAGGTCAACAATGCCGGAATCGTTAGCATTGGCGAAATTCATCAAATACCTTTATCAATATTTGAGGATATGATGTCTACCAATGTAACAGCCGCCATAGCTCTATCTCAATTGGCTATACCATATTTGATAGAAAGCAAAGGCATGCCTTTCAACTACCTTAATTTCAATCTAATCGAACATTTGAAATAGTTATGATTTGTTTTATCCGAGCCACGACGCCAATTTCATGAATATATCCCCACAAACTTTCAGTATTGACAAATTTATGCTCCAAATGTAGATCTGTTAATTTCTTTTTCAGGCAGTATCGTCAATGTATCCAGTGTTTCTGGACTAAGGCCGGTAACAAAGATTCCGTGATATTATAGTTTTTAAGTTTAACTAACCAATCTTACAACTTTTCAGATGACAGTACATAAGTCATATAAAAGCTTCAGTTGTGTTTGTATTATTTTAAAATCCCAAAAACATTTGTTCAAAGTTTTAGTTGCTGTAGAAATTCATGAAATTTTTCAGTATAAGATATCCGCGGGGTATTCGATTTCCAAGGCTGCAATGGACATGTTTACAAAAACGTTAGCTTTGGAACTGGCATCAAAAGGAGTCCGTGTTAATTCAGTGAAGTAACCTATTTCTTTATTTATCACTAATTTATTTATTATTTATTGTATTTATTTATCACGTATTACTTAATGAAATTGCAGTTAATTTGCAGGTTAGGGTATAAAAATATTACTGTTTCTTGTGAAAGCAAATAATAAATTTTGTTATAAATTTAAGAAATCTCTAGAGATTAAGATACTTTTTGTTTTAGTCCTGGTCTCACTGATACTCCTCTTTTGAGAACAAACGGCCGATCAGAAGAAGAAACACAAAAGGTAGTTTCGAATGTTTCAAATGCGTTTTCTATCAAAATCAGTAATCAGTATATCTATAGTTAGGTTTCCCTTAAACCTGTTGCTGCTAATTACCAAGCATAGATTAACGCGGAGGGTCAGGGGGGTCCAGGTCCCCCACCCGGACAAGGTACAAGCCATACCGCCGTCAGGGACAAAGGGTAATGAAAAAACCGCGAAGAGGTAAGCAAACATAGCCGGAAAAAATTAGTTTTTATACTATAATTTTGAAAAATTTCCGCTTTCGCCGGAATTCTTCAGCTAGAATGTTTAATTATTCGTAAAAGTCTGACAAACTTTTAGATTTTTTAGTAAAATTGATGATTTCGTTGCAAATTTAATAAAATCAGCGTAAATATTTTGAAACATTTCACAAATTTTTTAAGTGCAATCCTCCTGAAAATTTTAGTTAATGTTATGTTAATGTATGTTACCAAGATTCAGTTTCCAATGATAATTATATCTTCTTATTTTATTTTATTTATTTTATTAACTTCTTTTGTCTGAACAAACTGTTCACACTTTACTGACTACTGATTATGCTACAATCTGGGCAGTGTCGTGATCGATTGGTAAGCTTTTTCCGGATAGACAAAATACAAACCAAAATATGAATTATTTGAAAATTGTGAAGGCAATTTCTAACTGGCAGAATCTATTTTAGTTTGTTTTTAGACAGCCTGTATTTTTATTATTGTACTTGTTTCGAGTTGTGCACTTTATTAATTTCCACCACGTTCCAAAGAATTTAGCATAGATTCTGTTTGCTGAGAATTAGCAAACCTTGATTCTGCATGCTGTTAGGTCGTCTGCACATTTATTTTCATATTCCAACAGTTTTTTAGTTCTTGTCGAAAGCCGGACAATGGCATCCACTTGGGCGAGCAGCTGAACCGGTGGAAATTGCTCGAAGTGTCGCTTTTCTAGCCAGCCCCTCTCTAGCTTCACGACCGGATTACTCCTGAAAATTGATGGCGGTCGTGAACTCTGTGCCGGGAAAGATACTTTCTAAGTTTATGGATCAAAAGTTAAAGAAACTAGGGACTACTGTGTATTAAACAAAATGAAATATTATAGTTTGCAACACATATGTACTTGTAAATTGAAAGCAAAAGTAAAAATAAATATGGTAAGCATTATAGGTCTTCATCAGTAATCAAAAGTAGAGGTCAGTTTCTAGAGAGGTAATATCACCAGTAGTAGCTCTACATGGTAGAGCTTGAAAATTATCAAGAGTACATAATACATAACAGTTCTGTTTCATGTCAGTGGATTTGCAGTTTGACAGAACACAGAGGGACCAAATCCTTGGTCATAGAGCCAAGCGGGATGTCAACACTGGGAGAGCTGTGGACATGAAGAGTCATGAGGGGAAGATGTTTTCCGCTACGAATTTGTGACGCTCGTCGCAGAAGGTACGTGACCAGTTCAAAACCGTCCACCAACGAGACCGACAAACTTTCCAGGCTCACACAGTCAACAGTCGTCAACAAAGCCTTGAAGGATTCGGCCCATTTGCCCGAATCCAGATGAAGCTGCCTCAGGTGCCCGCTGTTTTCAAGCATTCCCGTCAGCATGGCCCCCGAAAATCCGCCCGCATCCTTCAAGTAGACATTTTCCAACATCGGACTGCCCTGTGCCAGCAGTTTTAGGGTATCCTCATTTAGTCTAGTTTTTTCTGCCTTGAAGGACTTCAGCATCCCGCCTTTGGCCAACTCCAGGAGCATGGAGTCACAGGCGGTACAGGTCTGAGCAATCGACAGGTCGGTCAACTCGCCCAGTGTGGGCAAAGTGACCACATACTCGGTAAAGTGACAGTTAATCAGTCGAATTGAGCTGAGCTTCGGACAGGCCATGCAGAGAGTGCTGAATCCCTCTTCGCACGCTTCCACACCCTCGACGGTCAGCGATCTCAGGGCTCGATAGCCCGGGATCGGCTGCATCGAAAGATTGCCGCGAACGTACCAGCTGTCCTTTAGATGCAGACTTTCCAGGGAGTGAGCCCGAACGATGATTTCACGGATGAAGCTGCCGTTCAGCTGTTGATTTCCACAGACTCCGACGCTCAGCTCTGACAGATATCCGTTCATTCCCACCGCGCTCAGGACGGAATCTTCGTCCAACTTCGGCACATCGAGACTGATCTTCCTGAGCGTTCCTCCCTTACAGAGTTCCCGGAGTAGACCGATGGCGATCGATCCGGAGACTCTCAACTCTTCCAGATTCGGCATGTGGGACAGCGGATCAGTGACGGCGCTCACGTGACTGATTCGCTGCAACCAAAGAGTCCTGAGCTTAGGACAATGCTGGGTTGCCGTCAGCAGGGTGGTCTGGCTGACAGCTGAGGCCCCCTCAAAGTCCAAGTGTAGAAGATTAGGAGTCCGGGCAACCAGGGTGTGAACCGAGGAAGGACCATGGAACTCCAACGATTCGATACTCCCCAGCGGATCCAAGTCGGAAACATCGATATCGAATTCTCTCAGTCGAGCCATTTCGGCCGTTTCCGCCTCAGCCACGCTGCTTCGCCTGGGGAACGGAATCGAGAAGGAGGGTCGGACCTCCTCCTGCTCTGGGATGACGAATTTCAGTTGCTTCAAGTGCACCAGGAGCGGCAGGCTGGATGCGACGGCTCGAGACATCGCCTGCCGTTCCTGGCGACTCTTGAAGATAACCTGATCCAGAACCAGGCGTTCCAGCTTCGGAGGAAACATCCGGGCAGCTTCCTCCGACATATACCGAAACTCTTCCAGGTGTAGGGATGTGACATTGGGACAGTGCTGTTGAAGCAGGTCCATAGAGTAGGCGGTCACCTCAAAGGAAATCAGATGAATGGATTTCAATTTGTAGCCAAATCTGGCCACCAGATTGGTCAAAATGTCGTCCAGTTTCCAAAAACACCTGTCCGCCTCTCCTCTTGAGTTATACTTAAAGGCGCCGCAGATCTCCACGTCACGCACGTCGTCGTATGGCATCATGGTTCGCCAGATACGACAGACACGTTCGTGCTGCAGTCGCTTCTTCCAGTTTAGATGCTTGAAAATGTGCGTCAGCACATTTTCTGGTAGCTGAGTGAATTCTGCCATGACCTGAAAAATGAACAAGAACAAAGCATTAATTCAGCCTTCTGTAAGGGAAACAGGCATAGCAACTGATTGATAAGTCTGATATGGAAGTTCAGCTGGCCGCCTACAGTGTAGTGGTATTCCATGCCCTAATCCACTCTGTTAATCAATTAATTACCAAGGGTCTTTTCGAGTTAAAAGAGCAGAGTTAAAATCCTGCAGGCGGGTTAAAAGAACTGTATAACTCTTTTAAATCTGTGCGCGAAACGGATTGACTTAATTGCAACTCTTATAACTCGTTTAACCCGCTGCGCGAAAAGACCCTAAGTTAAAAAGACTATTTAACAATACAACTCAATTTCTGAAGAAATTACACGTTAAAACTTGTTACTTGTACACGGTTTCTATGTAGCTTCAAAAAGTCTGAAAACCTAGGAAATTATCAGTTTTGCTCAAGCATTAGAAAATTTCAAAACGCCACACGAACGACAGAAGTACGTTGAATTATTGACAAACCGGCATGAATGAGCTTTGTTGGCACAAACTAGTACTTCATGGCTATACAGAATAGCGGAAGCTTTTCTCAAATAATCCTTTTACGCAATTTCAAGCTCTGGAGGCATTCTGATATTCATACAAGGACGAAGAAATAAGAAGTGTCAATGGAGCACCCTAGGAATTGAATAAGCATAAGAATTAGAAGTCGAGAGTTGAACTAATTGAGAGAGGGCGTTTTCATGATGGAGTTAAGAGGAGTAAAACGAGTTAAATTTAGCCACATCCTTCTGATTCTAGAGTTAAAACAGGGAAGATCAAGCTTCAGTGAAGTTAACACGTTCTCTTCCAGTGACGTAATCTTACGTCTTTGGAAATTTAAGTTAAAAGTCACAAGTTGAAGGCAGACAAGGGCAGGAGGGGAAGGTTTGGGGGCGGGGTGAACCGGCGGCCTGAAAACCGGCATTGTCCGGTTTTTTGCCCAAAAAACTGGAAAAATCTGGAATCTGGGGGGGGGGGTGAGGGACCCCTCTGGGGGGTGAGGCAGGTCTGGAGGGGGGGTGTAAACCCTCCCAATCCCCCCAGCACATGAAGGGTTACTTTGAACTCCTGAAGCCTGATGTTTCAATGACTGCCATAGGATTATCAGTAAACACATAAAATTTTGAAATTTTGAAATGAAAATTGAAATATTTTTGAATGAAAACTGCAAAAAATTTTTCTGTCATGATATCAACCATTCAAACATTCAATTAAGAAATGATCAGGGAGCCAGCCATCTGTTGAACTTTGATATGTGTCAAGCTTCTCCATCTTTAACCCTCTTTCTACCATCGTAACCGATGCTGGTATCGAGAAAGATTTACCTAAAGCAAATAGTTACTTTAGAAGTGTTGATAGTCAAGGAAGGGATCAAGGGACAATTGTCCCGTAACCAAAAATGACACATTACGAGTGGAGAAACATTCTTTAAATCTTACCCGGATTTTTTGCCCACTTCTGGGTGAAGTAGGTTTATTTAAACTGTTGGTGGAAAAACTGTTCCGCGCAGCCGCACAACTATTCAATAGCAACACTGCACAGTAAACGACGCCTTAAAACGGGGAGATCCGGTCATAAATTGTGATGCAACACACACTCCTGCATGCAGGCTTAAAGTTTTGTGTCCTAAAAAGAGCATTTTACACACACAGAAGTTTGCCCCAGAGTTTTGGCGCTGCTTTCGTTGTTTTCAGCTGCAAAACAGCAAAACCGGTTTCTTTGCGGTAATAAAAACGATGTTCGCGAAACTGCTGGCTAATGCTAAAATTAGGAACTTTTATGGAGATGCGGTAAATGAATTATTGCGTCCTGGCAGTGGTTGGTAGGATGTAAACAATTTTTTGCGGCTGTGACGCAATTTTGGCAATCAGAAAGATTATGAAAATTACTAAATTAGGATTCAAAATTTGTAATAATCCTACCCTTGCTCTTCAGCTGGGGTGTAAATGTTGAAAAGTTTAAACTTAACAATTTTTTGCACAATTTTGGAAGTTGTGGGCACACCTTTATTCACGTGAAGTGTGGTGTGTTACAAGTTTTGCCTTTTTCCACACAATTAAGTTTCATGGTTAATTTTGTATACCCAAAAGTAAACGGTATCACAGAGCTATCAAAGAACCATTGTATCAAAACTTAACGGCAGCATTAACAACAGTTTGGAGCGAACGTAAAGAATCAAGAAAATAACAAATTTGGAGCTAAATTAGGCACGTTAAATTTTATTCCTTTCTTAGCTATTTACGTCAGCACTATGCATTTTAGACTTTTAACATATAGCTCTAGCCTATCCAGAGTCCAGACAGCAACAAAAGATAGATCAGCTATGTTACCATGACAACAGTATAATCTCAACTTCTATTTTGTTTTCACTCAAGTAGAATTGAAATCACAATTCAGTAAATCCAACGACTGAACTTTCTACTTCTGAGATTTTTCTGCATTTTAACATGACAGACAGTGCCGGCTACGAAATCCCGGGCTCAAGACTACGCGAGGAAACGGATTCAGAAACCGGATCCGTAATCATTTATTCCGGTCCGACGTTCGAAGCCGCGTTCGACTATCGCGCGTCCGGACCGGAAGATCTGTCCTTTCGACGCGGCGAGCTGCTGATCATCACAGAAACGAAGGCGGACGGTTGGTGGCAGGCCAGGAAAGCGACCGGGGAATCCGGCCAGGTCCCCAGCACGTTCCTGAAGCCTCGCCAGGACCAACCGTACGAGGAGGTTTCTGGTCGTGATCGTCGACCGGGGGAAAAACGGTCCGGTCGAGAGCTGTGGGGCCTGGTTCGGAAGGCCCTCCACGAAACGACAATCGATGACGTTCTACAGGCTATGGGCGCGCTTCCCCTTGGAACTGTACCGTCCTATCTCTCTCAGCAGCTGCTGGCTAACTCACACCTAACTATGGAGTGTGCCCTAACCCCCAAACTGACCGAAAACTGTATCGCTTTCAGGGATCTCTACTGGAATCATCAGGGAAATAAGTTGCGAAAACGAAAAGTCAATTTCAACAAAATCATCAGGCTAATTCGTGCAGAAAATGTGGCCGACAGTGTAGAAGGAGTGCAGCCCCATGCCTACTATGTACGCTGTTGTTTATACAATGGTAAGGCAGTAGTCAGTAACATACACACTGTGCGAGCCCAATCCCGGAAACCCGGAATTTGGACCTTTCCAGACAAAATCACGGATCAGAACAGTAGTCTAGACTACCCGGAATTTTTTATTCGATCCAACTATGCGGATCGTCAGGTGGTTTTGCTGTTCGAAGTCGGGATTGCCTGTATTTCAACAAAATCCCAGAAATACGGCGAACTGAGCGTGGGATTTGCGACCGTTCCGTTCCTAGACGATCAGGAAACGCTGATTTTGGACGACAAAAATCACGTGATCAATCTGAAAGGCGGATCTCCGGAAATTCCGGTTGACGAATCCGGGCTAACGCCAACGGATACCGGATTGAAGCAGATGATGAAGGCCAACAAATTGCCGAGATTGGTGATAAAAGTGCAAAGTCCAACGAATGCACAGAAAGAATTTGTGGATCAACTTCCGGATATTATCGTTTGGAATACTCTTTTTATGCAGTTTGGAGCCTACTATAGAAGGGCCTTAGGTGTGTTTGGCTTCCAGTGTTAATACAGTTGTAGGTTTCTGTGCCTCTCGTAAGGATTTGGATCTTTTGCGCCTTCCCCCCCTTCAGCCCTAACTTTTGATTTTATTGACCAATAACTTTGAAATTTGGTGTGGGTGCATATTGGAGGCTGGTGAATTCAAAAATTTTAAAATTTAAAAAAATTTTAAATTTTTGTTTTGTAAGGGGGGACCAAGGGGAACCAAAAAATTTTTTGAAACAATTTTGCTGAAAACATGCATACAGGGGTTTTCTGGGGCGCTGAGCACGAATCTGAAATCCGTTTTTCGATTCAGCTTTTCGTTAGCTCAGTATAAGCTTACATGTTAAGCTTACAACTTTAGCTTATACTGAGCTAACGAAAAGCTGAATCGAAAAACGGATTTCAGATTCGTGCTCAGCGCCCCAGAAAACCCCTGTATGCATGTTTTCAGCAAAATTTTTTCAAAAATTTTTTGGTTCCCCTTGGTCCCCCCTCTCCTTACCAAACAAAAATTTAAAATTTTTTTAAATTTTAAAATTTTTGAATTTTTGAATTCACCAGCCTCCAATATGCACCCACACCAAATTTCAAAGTTATTGGTCAAAAAAATCAAGTTAGGGCTGGGGGGAGCGCAAAAGATCCCAAAATTTAAAGACTGAGTTTTCTTCCAGAAGAAAATGGCTCCGTGCTGAGTCAAGTTGGACTTACTTAACAATAGAGAACAATAGCTAGTGCACGGTTAAATTGAATTCTCCCTGTTTAAGTTCCCACACCCGCACAAATGTTATCGTAATTCAATGCTTGTACTTACCCATGCTTTTATGTGAGGTCAACTTGATTCAGCAGGGAGCCATGTCATTTTGGAAGAAAAGACATTAGGGAATAAGTTTTGTTGGGTCCCCACGACATTCACAAAAGTCCATTGTTCTACAGGTTGACCGTCGATAGCTGGAAAAGGGTTTGGTTACTTGAGCCGCATGCTAAAATACAAATTTTTGAATTATTTAAAAAAGCTTTGTCTTTGAACTTACATCACCTGCACATTTTTGCTATCCCTATAATTTGGCCTTTCACGAACGCATAGGATTAAAGTTGTTAGACAGTTTAGTTTTAAAGTTTTTGCAAAGTTGAACTAGTTAATTTTTTGAACTCCACTATTCTAATTCTCCTACGAAAAATTCAGAAACAACTGAGCCCCTCCCCCGAATGCGGACCCAAAAGCTCATACTGTAATAAAATTTACGGACATTGCATTGTTCTGATTTGGCTCCTTTACTATCACTATTTCGGATGGTTACTTGTCATTCAAATTCTCTTCTATACTTTTTGTTTTTTATTTCAGGTGAAGTCCTCCTGCGAGATCAGGAAGATTCCGATTCAGCGGAGCCAATATTCGATCTCTTTCTGGCCGAGTTTCCCAAAATCGCCGATCAGCCTGATCTGATGGATCTGCTTCGATCCAACTGGCAGGAAGCGGAGAAGTCCCTGAGTCGAGAGCAGCGGAAATCTGAAACAGAAATGTGTCGCTGTTTTCGTCAGCTGGTAGAATCCACCATTCTACCGCTGACGAATACAGTGCCTGTGCCTAAATATTCGCTCTACACCGACGAGAAGCGCAGGGCCCTTCATGCAAGCTTCATGGCCGCCTATCGGCGCACGAACTCTTGCATTGACTGGCTCAGCTCACCACTGATGGCAGTTGAACCGTTTGACCCGGACTCGGCCACGCTCAACTATTTTAGTACTCATTTTGCTGCCTAGAAGGACCACGGTTTGGCGTTTCTGGGCAGAGTGACGCTTATTGACTTGAAGGAATGGGAAAGCACATAGAAGACAAAATTTTTGGTTAATGTTTAATATGGACTGCCTGAACGTTTGTAATGGAAATAATTTTGAGAAAATCTGACTCGATGGTTTCCTGTCACTGTTAGTATAACAAGAAAGTGCTGTTGTAGCTAAAGGTTATCCAATGTTAATAGAATTGAAGTCATTAAGAATCCATTAGTTTTGTTAGCTGGCGCAGCAATTTCCTTCTTACATTGGAAAAAATTTCTAAACCATCACAAAGGCATAGAGGTAATATTAGCTTCAATATTCAACCTCTGAAAATTCCCATATGTGGGAAATAACAGAGGTTAGGTTAAGGGAGTTTTTGTGGAAGCCAATCAGCGAAAGGGTTGGATCGTTATTGGCTGATTTCTAAAGTGAATGAATGAATTAATAGATTCAATAACCAGGATTCAGCTAATCATTATGTCTGCGTCCAAAATCTGAGCGTCCATGTCTGGTGTTCTATGTTCCATGTCTGATAAATGTGCGTTCTTTTTTTGTAAAAATATAAGTTTAATTTTTGTATTTCCATTAATTTTCGTAGTTAAATTTATAGGTACACTTCAAAAATGAAAGCTCTTCGGCCATCAGAAAATACTAATTTCCAGGACAGATTAATTGAGAGACCAGACAGACAGATAGCAAATTGATAAAATCTGGCCAAACAGTGCCAAATTCAAAGGATAAAAAACTGGTACAGAAAATTTAAACGAAAAGCCCCAAAAATTTATTTGTTTCGGTACTCTCCACTCCAGTTGGCCTTACACCTATGTTAAGAGTGACTAAGAGTAAGTGACTTTAACAGTTTTTAGCCCTAACGGGCCGGGCCTACCAATAATATGGGCTATTTAATGTAACAACAAACTCCTGCTCATGCTTATAATGAAAAGATTTTCCTTTTATAGTGTCTTCTAAAAAGGGTGATTTCTTAGAACTTTCATTACAACAGTTTTTAAGTATTGGTTCATAACTTTGTTGTCATCTAACAAGACTATCACCAACACTCCCGCTTAGCCGGTTAGATGGCAAACATCAATCCTTAATCTAAGTTCTGCATTGGGAAGTGGTTTAGCCAGTATGTCCGCCTCCATTTCTGCCGTGGGCCAGTAGACAACTGACAAATTTTCTTGCACCTTCTCGCGAATAAAGTGGTGCTTTGTGTGGTTCGTTCTTGAATGGGCCATGGAGTTTTTAACCAAAGCTATACAGCTTTGATTGTCCTGATGCACTGTTGTAGGAGACTGTTGACTATATCCTAACTCCTGAAGTAACTGCCGCAACCAGAGGAGCTCTCTCGTAGCAACGCTTAAGGCTGTAGATTCAGCTTCAGCTGATGATAAGACGACGGTCGGTTGTTTTTGACTGGCCCACGAAACGGGACCACAAACCAGCTTAAAGATATAGGCCGCCATCGACTTTCTGTCGTTCAAATCCTCAGCCCAGTCCGAATCAGTGTAGCCATGGAGCGCCACCTCATTGCTGAACCCCGGATACCGCAGACCATAGCCCAGAGTTCCTTTTAGGTACCGCAAAATGTGTTTTGCTGCTGTCCAATGTTCTGACCCTGGATTTGACGTAAATTGACAGACAACTCCCACTGCAACCACAATGTGTGGACGCGTTGGTGTTACAGCATAGAGGAGTCCGCGGTTTTTGTGTACTGTGTGGGGACCAGGACATAAGTTTGACCTTTTTACGGCCCATTGCACTCAATTAAGACAAGTCCAATTTGAGTTTCTTTAAACTGCCTTGCAGAAAAGGTCAATCTTAGGTCAAACAAATGCACTTCTATTTTGGTCCCCACATAATTCCAAACGCTACCGTAGAAGGTGCAAATGTCCGACATACTTTGACAATTAAGAAATGACTGACCCTTCATATCCAGTTGCAATTTGTTGAAATACCATAGCTTAGGCTCATGAAAAGAGCCGTTGAATTTCCGTCTATAATCGGCTAGTTGTGCACGAAACTGCTTGTATCCGCCCTCGGACAAATGAGAATCGACTTCACGAAGACTTCTGAGAAATGCCATTCTCAACTGCACTGATTTGCAAAGCAAACTTGACTTTATATAGTTACAAATTGGCGCCTTTCAAGCATTGTAAATAAGATTGGCATAGAAAGCTTTATTTAATTTAAGTAATTTCTTAATTGTCAAAGTAACTCAGACATTTGCACCTGTTGCGGTAACGTTCGGAATTCTGTGTGGGACCAAAATATTAGTACATTTGTTTGACCTAAGATTGACTTTTTCTGTAAGGCAGTCCAAAGACATTCATAACTGACTTGTCTTAATTGAGTGCAATGGGCTGTGAAAAGGTCAAATTTATATCGTGGTCCCCACACCGTACACAAAATCCGAGTCCGCCAACTATTGCCTGATACAGCATCTTCTCTGGATCCTTTAGGCCAACTTCTGTGAGTTCTTCTGTAAGTTGCTCACCTTCTTCGTTTTCTTGATTAGGGTACTGACTTTAGAAGACTTTCTCATGCATGTTTTCTACTTTTCGCTGATTTAACGAGGAAAATCTGACTGTCGTCAAGCGCCAAAACGTTTGTAACCAACGCCTTATTGGTCGATTTTTTCGTTTTTGTAAGCAGGAGACATCGAGTACCCTACCCTCCAAACCTTAATAAAATTGGCTGAGTCGTCTCCAACTTTGTTTGGTCTGGGCTGGGGGGTTATTGAGGCGAAGATGCTAATATTTTATACAGCATTCTAATGTATACACAAAGCTTTTCTGCTGTTCGTCGGCTGTGCTATAGGCCTGTCTGTATTAATATGTTCCTGTTTCCATTTTAAATAAAAGAATTGACTAAATCTTGGCACTCCGAAATTTATATATCTTATCTGCCTAAATGCTGCCTTTAAAATGCTGCGCGTAGACGCAGTGTACTTTCTAATACGAGGCGCGCAGACGCTGTGCAATTTCCAATGCGCGTAGGAGATGTGTACCAGTGATGGAACCGGGTCACTTATGCATGACCCGGTGACCCGGTTGAGCCCTGACCCGGTGACCCGGTTTCCCAGAAAATTCCAAAAGTTGAAAAAATTTCGATTTTGCCTAAGAACGTTAAATTTTTGGAATCCATGTTCCACAACCACTTTGAAAAAACTAACTATGACATACATATGTTTGCTCTAGGTTTTCTTGAAATGCGTTTAATAGTATAGCTGTAGCATTTTCTAAATTTTTTGCAGAAATTAGTTGCAAAGCCAATAATTTATCCGTCTGCGAAATTTTGCAGGGTCTCTAAAACACGGAATACTTTAAAATTTGGTTTTGATTATGTAGTGAGTAAAATTAAATTAAATTGTTCTATGTCTATTGTAAGTGTTGTTAAATCATTTACCTTCAACGTTTACCTTAGTTGCGAAAACAAACTGCAAACCATATTGTACTAAATAGAGTTATACAATAATCATGGAACTCATAAAGCTAAAACTAAAAAGCGAAATTTGCCCGAGGCTGACAGATTCAAATACAGCTACTGTCATATTTTAGTGGAACGAAAAAGAAAATTTCAAGAAAGAAAGAAAGAAAAGAAAAAGAAAGAAAGAAAAGAAAAAGAAAGAAAGAAAGAAAGAAACATTGCATAAGAAAAGAAACTTCAGTGACCCTTGGTAGACTTCTGTTGACTTGACAGCTGTTGTCAACTTGGTTAATTTCAAAGGATCCTCCAATGGGTAGTGAGACACCTTGCCACACTTTAATTGCTCTTTTGTAAATGCGAAAGGCAATGCCCTTTACACTCAATTAGAAACGAGAAGGAAATGGAGGGGGTAGGACAAACTACGTATTAAACATGAGACAATTTTGATAAACTACAGCAATAAAGTGTTGACCAATATAGTTTTCTATTGTATTCCAATACTTCTATAGCAATGTTATCTATAAAACGCATAGCCTTATTTTAGCTTAGTTTCAATCTGAAATTATAAATTTTGCTGCAAACTCTTTCATATCTTTAAATCAAAACACATTTTGCTTATTACGAAATTAAAGAAAATTTTTTAATTTAAATGAGTGCAAATGAAATTTTATTTATAACTACTACTTAGATATTATTAACATTTTGTAAAAACTTTACCGAAATAAAAACAACAAACAATAAACTCACTAACAAATACTTCACATTTTATAACTGTTGCCCCCTCTTTCATCATTACAGTTAAAACCTTTCCTAATATTTAAGTCAAAGGTCAAGTTCCCAATCAGAACAATAGTGTGGCGAAGTGTCTCACAATCCCTCCAATGTTGTGATGGTAGAGGGCCGTTAGGGCCAATCCATTGTTGGGCTTGATGTATGACCCCACTAATATTAAACAAAAGGGAACGACAGTGAGTAAGAGTAAGTAAATAAGAAGGGAAAGAGAGCATTGTTTAGAGAGTTTAATGTTCACAACTGAAACGTAATTTCACTATGTATGTACAGTTTCCAATTTTGTACAATTTGAAATTGTACAAGAAATGTTTGTATACTTGAAATTGTACCTACAGTTTTAATTATTGTACAATTTCAAATTTTTATGTTTAAGGGAATTTAGGTTAAAATTTTAAATTTTTCATTGAAGTTTGAATTTCTATCGTTAAGCCAAGCTACCACCGTGGATTCAAAACATTTTTAGAGAAGTATATCAAAAATATTTTAAAATTTTGTTAATTTTTCCCAAAACTTTTTCGGATATCCGTTTTCATTCAAACAAATTGACGAAACATTACCAAATTTTTAACAAAAACTGACGAAAATTAAAAATTTTCAAAATATTTTTAATAAATTTCTCTAAAAATATTTTTGAATCCAAGGTGGTAGCTTGACTTCATGATAAAAATTCAAGGTACAAACCTGTCTTGTATAATTTTAAATTGTATAAAATTAGAAATTGTACGTGACATATACAGATATGAGATCGCGTTATATGTTTCTAATTTAAATGTGGCATGACTTAAGGGTTTACCTTAAAACTTGAAGTAATTACATTATACATAACATTAAATTATATATACTCGAAATATCCAGTTAATGTCTGGTCAAAAATAAGGTTAAGTTTTAATGATTTATTTAACACTTTTTCAATAAATAAATCTTATTCATCTGAGAACTCTCTCATCTCTCACACATCTCTTCTTATTATACTTAGGAAAATCTAAAGATTACGGTAGTGTCAAACAGAATACAAATTGAAGACAAAAGAGGCCGCCACTTAAAGGTCAACTGTCAGCCAAACAATGGATTGGCTCTAACGGCACCCAATCTGTTGTGACATTTGATCTTAGTTTTCGCTTCTAGCACACATGCATCTTAAGCACTACTTTAGTGGTCAAGGCAATTGAGTTTACGTAAGACAGAAGGTTAGGTAGGCTGGGTTGATAGGACATGTGTCCATCAAACTTATGATGACGAAACTGTCTTTCTTTCTTTCTTTAAAGAAAGAAAGAAAGAAAGAAAGAAAGGAAGAAAAGAAAGAAAGAATCTTTCTTTGCACTAAAATAAGACAGTAGCTGTAACCTCAAGCTGCGAAAGTGCTCAAGACTAAAATATAAGAAATAAGCAAATTAATATTGTACATCGAACAAAAATTTAACCTAAAATTTTAGTTTGGTAAGCCAAAAATTTCTAAAATTTGAGGTAAATTCAGAAAACCGGGTCAAGGCCGGATCGAAGCTCTTGACCCGGTATCCGGTCCGATAAGTGACCCGAACTGACCCGGTTCCATCGCTCATGAGTATTTTCTAAATACGCGGCCCGGTCCGGAGCCCAGGACCCGCTACTAAGCCCGGAGTCCAATCAAAGTCCGGAGCCCGCTACCAGGCCCGGCCGCGTATTTAGAAAGTGCACCCAGTCTACGCGCATTGGAAAGTGCACACTGCCTACGCTCGTTGACTTGGAAAGTGCACCCTTTCTACGCGCATTGGAAAGTCTTGTACTACGCTCGTTGACTTGGAAAGTACACACACCCTTTTACGCACATCACTAGGATTCGGAATTTATGCTACCGTATTACTAACTAACTACTTAAATACATTAACTTGTGTCCCTACAAAATCATCGAATATTCTTATGTCAGGAACAAATTTCGGATCTTTTCCACAATCCCCCCTCTCAATACGAACTGGGTGGATTGGGGGTTATTGGGCGATTCAAATGCGTTTATATTTTTGGGAAGGTGTTACCTGAGGCTCAGTAATTTCAAAAATTTCAATAAGTTTAATTTTCTTAAAATTCTTAAATTTTTAAAATTTCAAAATTTTTGAATTTTTTAAAAATTTTCCGATAGATTCGATGATGCTGAGCATTTTTCCTTCTTGCAGCAACATCTGAAAATGCTTCCTGCGATCTCTACAGCGGCTCTAACTGTAAAGATCAAAGGAAATTGCCGCCAACAATAGGCACACGATTACTGCTGTATACAGGCGGCGTTTTCCTTTGATCTTTACAGTTAGAGCCGGTGTAGAGATCGCAGGAAGCATTTTCAGATATTGCTGCAAGAAGGAAACGTGCTCAGCATCATCGAATCTATCAGAAAATTTTTAAAAATTCAAAAATTTTGAAATTTTAAAAATTTAAGAATTTTAAGAAAATTAAACTTATTGAAATTTTTGAAATTACTGAGCCTCAGGTAACACCTTCCCAAAATATAAACGCATTTGAATCACCCAATAACCCCCAATCCACCCAGTTCGTATTGAGGGGGGGATTGTGGAAAAGATCCCAAATTTCTTTTTCTTATTCTTATCAATGCAATCAGAGTATAATACCAATGTATTGTAACAGGTACAAAAAGTTGTAGATGTAAATAGATAAATAAATGTAAATAAATGTAAATAAATTTTTTATACATTTATTTATAGATATAAATGCTCTTAGATAATCTCTATTTTATCAAAATTGGTGCATTTCTTAGCAGACTGCCATATTTCAACCAATCATAGTCCTGTTTATTGTTTGCTGAAAGGTGATTGGTTGTGACAACAGGCGGAGCGGAGCACAGCCTCTTAAAGTTGCATATCTCAGGAGATATAGAAACCTCTAAAGGGTTAAATTGTGCAATCGTTTGACTGGTCTGATTGCCCTATTTTGAGATCTTCTTCCACCAGACATCCTCTTGGCACCACGGTAAAGTTGCGTTAGGGCGCCCTTGAACTTTGGTCATTTCAACTTTGTTGCGTTAGGGCTACTGTTGCGTTAGGGCGCCCCACTGTTGCGATAGGGCTACATAGTGTTGCGTTAGGGCGCCCTTTTGTTGCGTTAGGGCTATCCAGTGTTGCGTTAGGGCGCCGTCTGTACATATGAAGCTATATACTACTACATTAACACATTAAAAATTTTTTACTCACAAATAAGATCAAAGGTAGGTAATACGGCAACTTGTTTTTGCAAACACTACAGACATCTTTATCTTCTCAAGCAATACATGGAACAAATGTGACGCCAGTTCAAGACGCCAAAACGAGACTTAAACAGACTGTAGGAAACAAAAGAATTATATAGGTCAAAGGTCACACTTGGTTTATAAGACGTAAGATCGAACACAAGTCACTTCAGTTTTCATTTAACTTGTTATAGCAGAGGCTGATTTTGGTGTGCCTCGTATTGGAGTTACTAAATACGGGGGAGAAGCCGTCCTATTCTCTTCAGTAGCACTTCCTGGCTGCACGTACGTTTTTTCCCTGAAAAAACGAGGAAATACGTCCCAATGGAAGTGTGTCAACTGCCATTCTTTGAAGTCAGCAAACAACAATCTTGGCCCAGTCCCAACCGTGCGTATGCGCGATGGCCACCTTTTGGATAACCCCGATCATCCCAGAAATCCACACGTTTGTGAACCTCCTACCAATCAATCTGTGGAAGCATTTCAGATCCAGCGAGAAGCAATCCAGAGTGTCAAACGATCTGGAAAAAGACCACGTCTTGCATATCAGGATGCTATTTCTACAGTAAGTTCAAAACCTTAAACTAAGTTTTTCAGGGGCTTGTACCCCAAGAATATATAAATGTGTTAAAGTTTTCAAAAAATTTTATTAAAATTTGCAAAAAATCTTCAATTTCTGCAAAAATTTTTAAAATTTAGTCCGATTTTCACAAAAAATTAAATAATTGAGCTAAAAAATTCCGGCGACAACTAATTTTTTCCGGCTACTTTTGCGATTTTTTATCTTGTAATCTACCGTATGGAGGGATTTGTTTGTTTTAATTATTATTATTATTATTATTATTATTATATGTTGTTTGCAATTGTATTGTATCGTAAATGCTTCAGTGTCAACCCAATTACCCAAATAATAAGCTAGTATGAGTTAAGTTGGAAGGTCTAGTTTTTGAAAATTCAAAATCTATATGGTGTGCACATATATACCGAATAATCACAGGAAATTTTTATCACCAAACGACCTGGTAGTATTCAATTTGGACCTCAAAAGTTTGACATTTTGATGATTTTGAAATCAAACTTCTACTAAATCGAATGACCATATTTTGTTGTGTCTGAATTTACTTTTTTATATTTTGTTTTAGATTCCCGAGAAGGTTGCAGACAGCCCAGCTGAACGGAAGGCTGTAGCGGCAGCAACCCCACCATATCGCTCCGTACGATATTCCTATTACCGCGCTCACAACGAAAAGTTTCCTGTGATCAATAGTTTGCTGGAAATCCCAAACTTTCTCCGCATGACGCTGACCGGACCCCATTCGGTGAACCCAGGTGATCCTCAGTATCAGGAAAATCTTTTGAGATTCATTCAGGAAGATCCGCCTTGCCTCGTTTTCGCTTCGGACAAGGACCTGGAAACTCTGCATGGATCATCGCATTGGATTTTGAATGGGACTTTTCAGTGCCGTCCAACCGACTTCCACTTCGCCTAGCTTTACGTCATAATTGGATTCCGACATGGTGAGGGAATCCCCTCTCTTCATATCCTTTTCCCTAATCGGCTTGCTGATACATACCGGCAAGTGTTCGGATTTGTGCGAAATCCTTTGCTTGAGAAGTTTGGCAATGTCGGCGCCTTGACGTTTGCCCATCTTGATTTTGAAGAATCAGCTATTACTGCGTTTCAAGACGTCTTTCCTGACTCGACAGTTAAAGGATGCCTATTTCATTACTCCCAAGCCCTGCATCGAAACGTCCAAACTAAAGGCCTACAGGCTGCCTACCAGCGCAGCCCCGCTCACGGGTATGGTGCACCTCAGTTCCGCGGAGTCTACACATGGATCCGCCGGTTGACAGCCCTTGCTTTGTTGCCTCCCGGTCTTGTTTCCCCAACGTGGACCCGTGTGCTTCAGTTCCCTCCAATTACCGGCGATCATGGTCTTGATACCAACCTACATTCTGTCCAAGCCTATTTTTCTCGTCAGTGGCTTCGTGATCAGCCTAGAATTGAACTGTACAATCACTTTCATCATGATGGGCCCCGCACCACGAATCACGCCGAAGGCTACAATAACAGTCTTAGAACAAATTCGAGTGGCCTCATCCTAGACTGTGCTTATTTCTGGTGAAATTTCAAGAAATTCACCACGAAATCCAAACCCGAATCACACAACTTGAAAATGGAGCTCAGCCCAATCCAAGACTTGCTCAGTATGTTGTCAATGACAACAATATTACTGAAGCAAAATATCAGTTCCAGCAAGCCAGAAATGGCTTGGATATCCAGGATCCTGGATTCAATCACCTAATGGATGGGCTAATGCAACATTTGGATAGAGTTCAAAATTATATATAAAATTGTAGTACCGTATTGTCTAAATTTTGAAATATATACAATTCCTTTTTGTTGCTAGTAATGTTTGGAAATAATGTTTTCATGATTGAATTTAATTGTAAAATGCATAGCAAGTTTGCTCGAATTGTCACTGTATTTTACTGTATTGTAGTAGTTCAGTTTTAATAAATTTTAGGTAGCAAAATTCGTGGAGTATCTGACTGCAAAGTAGAGGCGGCCTAATGCAACATATTGTCGCCCTAACGCAACATAGGGGCGCCCAAACGCAACACTTAGAAAAGTTGCACTTTTAATTGCTAGGACCTTGAAGGGCGCCCTAACGCAACAGTAGCCCTATCGCAACATAATCGGCACCACGATACGAAGAGCGTCTGTGGGCCTAAACTTATTTTAAGAAATGTAAAATATTGTGGTTTACTTTTACTACTTTAACAACACTGAACAATGCTATGTACTTAGAAAATGTACACAATAAGACGCGAACACTACCTTAACCGGTTTAGAGTGACCAACAACACTAAAAGATCGATACACTTTAGCATTGTTCATATATGGTGGTATAAATATACGCTGTAGTTGGATTTGTGCATTATATGTTGCTGAAAATGGGCAGGCAACAAGCAGTGTGCGTAAAAAGGGTGCACTTTCCAAGTCAACGATCGTAGACAGTGTGCACTTTCCAATGCGCGTAGAAGGGGTGCAGGTTCTAAGCCAGCGCGTGGTGGCAGTATGCACTTTCTAATGCGCGTAGACCGGGTGAACTTTCTAAATACGCGGCCCGGCCCAAAGCCAGGGCCCGCTCCTTGGCCCGACTTTAAATCCTCGGGCCCGGTGATAGGCCCGGACTACGAAGCCCGGGGACGGTACGACGCCCTGCTCAGAGCCCGGGCTGCTTCAAGTCCCAGACTCTTAAACTGAATCAGACAGACACGATGAGCCCGGTAAGCCTGGTGAGTCCGGCAGCTCTTGGTTGTTCACCGGCCCAATTTCTCGTGGGCCGGCCGGCCGCTGCCACTTTTCGCAGGCTATTCAAAATACAAATTAAAATTAGATTTTTGATAGTTTTCAAGGCAGATTTTAGCAAGTTTAAGGCGATAAGCTGCAGAAATGGTCACTGGTCGGTCGGCCGCCTCACATTTGACCGGCCGGCCTGTGTCTGACCGGCCGGCCTGTCACCGGCCGGCCTGTTCTCGGCCGGCCGGCCCACTGTGGTCTTGGGCCGGCCAGCCGGTCTAGACAGGGCCGGTGCACAACACTACAGGCTAGGAGCTAAGGTGATAGCATTTCCAGCCAATGTCCTTCCCTTATTCTGATTTAATAATTTAATTGATAAATAATTTAATAAATAAAAGGTTTCAAATTAAAACTTTAACTTTAATACAATTTTCATTCAATTTCTATGCGTTGACTCCTTTTTGCGTCTAACTTTTTTACGCAGAGTAGCTGTCCTTGACTTTGTCATTTATGCGTCACCCTGAATGTAGTTGACCATTTTAGTATCGCCTTTAGAATCAGTGTCAAAATTTTTGCAGGATATGTGTAATGCTCAATTAAAATACCAAAAGAAAGACGTCATGTTTACTTTGCTTTAAACTTGTCAGCACTGCCGCCGATAAAGTTCTAAAAGTTTTCTCCAGCCTGTGCAAACTCGACTACCCCATTTTTAGTGCCAAAAGTGACACTTTTATAGGGGCTCATAAAACCAGTTCTCCGATGAGCGTTGGATTGTATAATTGGCGTTGACTGTAGCTCAAGTGAAAAACTGTAACAAGATCGTTTACACACACAAGGTTTCATAGAATCCATTGAAGTCTTCTGTAACTTTAACAGTTTAATTTACAGAGTTTTCTAGTTTTACCGTACTGAGTACTGCTTCTGGATAGATGCAAAGCTTTGTGACGAAGTCACCAAACTTTTTCTGTAGAATTTCGGTGGATAGGTTCTCTATAAAAGAAACGATGGAAAGCCATCACTCTTAATTCTCTGGCGGGGATCAAACCCACGACCTTCGGACTGCTATTCCGGCACTCTATCGACAGAGCTACTGCAGCAGAATTGGTCCAAGCTTAAGTTTGAAATTGAGTTTCAGCAAGCTGGTATGTATGTAACTGTAACAATTGGAAATTGAATAACACTGGTTTGCACCAAATGTGATTAGCAAATGATTAGCGAATTTCGTGCTAAGCAATTGCTTAGCAAGTGCTTAATCCCAAACTCCTTTGCAGCAAATCTGATTAAGTTAACCAACTGCTAAACAGATGCTAATCAAGTGCTCAAGAAGTAAGTACATAATCCTATTCTGGAGGAGGATTAACTGTGAAATTCCTGCTAATTTTTCAATCTCCAGTCAGCCGTAATGGCGAAAATGTTTGCTGGATAGCTAGAGGTTTCCCATGTTGCTGCTAATAGCAAGAAACCAAATTAAAAAGTTCGCTAAACAATTTGCAAAGTTTAGCGAGACGAAACACGAAAGCATTTTAAGATTCTTAAATATTTGGAAATATTCGACACGTTTAGTTTCATGTAATACAGTTAACACTCATCCCATATCATGTATAATTTAACCGGTACAATTCAAAAATTGATTTTTTGCATCAATTTAAAGGCTGCTGATGCATTTCCTGAGAAAAAGTAAAGCAGGTGATTAGCAGATGCGACAGTTCTTGCAATCACATGATAATGGCACAAAATTCCCGTAGCTGATTGGTTCAAATACAAAAATTCAGCATTTTCATTGGCCATTTCTTGGAAATGCTAATCATTTGCTAAGCTACTGCTAAACTGATGATCTGTTAATCACTTGCTAATCAGATGTGGTGCAAAGGAGTTGTTGCTAAGCAAGTGCTCAGGATTAGCACTTGTTTAGCTGATCATTTGGTCTGCGGATTAGCAAATGCTTAGCAAATAGTTAATCACATTTGGTGCAAACGGCCGTAAACCTCTAATTTGAAGGCCCAATGCCCAGTTATTAGCGGCTCAGCTCAGGGCATCCCTTCCCTACCTATTTTAAACGAATCATACATTACTGCTGAAATACGTTTATTTCAAATTCATTAATAAAAAATAAGAAAGAAAGTGTCCAGGGCTGGGATCAGAAAATGTGAAGAATCTTTTTCAATTTGCACTTTGTCTCTTCCAGCAACGAAAACCAACTTTTACCATGTCACATAAAGGTTCCTAGCCTGCTTTAATTGAACTTTAATTTAGCTTTTAACCGTATATTCCGTAAATCCATAATAGGCACAAAATGCTCAAATAATACAAAAACTAATTTTCGGATTACGGTTGACGCAAAACCAACAGGTTCTTGACCAAAAGCGCAGAAATAGTATCTAGTTTATTGTAAGTTTTCGAAGTTCGTGCACCAATGACATGACTCTGTCGCTTAATGCTGTCACTCCAAAACAGGATTTTTCGACCGAAGGGCCGTTTGGCCTCATTGATCTAAGTTCTTAGGCCATATACAAAAAATTTAGGTCACCAAATCTTAATTAACTTTTAAACAAATTTTTGTTTAATATAAAGATTTAGCATAAAGAAGGCAGAGGCAGATAAGGTTTTATGACGAAGGGCTATTGTTTCGCGCCGAAGGCGAGAATCTTTTCAAGAAAATAACTGATTTTCTTTAAAATTAGCTAAAATTTTAATAACTGCTTTGTTAAAAGCTTAAGCCAGGCCTTAGCTATAGCCAGGCTTTAGTCTTAGCCAGCTAAAAATCCAGCTCCGTGCGGGCTGCTGCGAGTATTTGTCGGTCCGCCCCGGTCCGCCCCGCCCCGGGGTACCCGCGACTCGCGTCCATCTCTGCATAAATATGGGAAACCTAAAAGCCTCAGCCGCATAAAATGCTTTTTCTTTTTTATTTGCTATAAAGCCATAGTCCATTGATATTTCAAATTCCATATTCGAGGCACCAATTCGTGCCTTTACCCGTTTATCAATAAAATTCAGACAGGAAATTATGGCTGAACTACTGGGAGGTTTTATTTAACTGTTGACAAATCTGGTGCCCTTCAGCCATTTCTGTTTGTTTGAATTTTATGAAAAATCCTGTTGAGCTGGTTTTCCACAAGTATTTGAGGAAAAAGCAGTTTTAATATTCAGTCCAATTTTTGCTTTTTTCAAAAAGCATTGAAAAAACAGAAATTTTCCGTGATTGTTTTTTTCCTTCAAGTCTTTTCATTTGCTCCGCGCTTTGACGTGCCTCACAGCTGCCAGAAAGTTCTATGGAAGTTTTTTTGGTTTTAGCTAAAATAAGCAGCAGCGAGAATTCCTTACAGCTGCTAGCACTTGCATTTTAAGACCGGCTCTTCCAAATATTGACAATTAGCCACTGATGTTTTTTACTTTAATTCATGGATCGTTATTAATAAACAGGAGTTAGATTTCTGTTATTTCCATAAAAACATTTTTACAGTAGCCCCTATACCAAGAACCAGTTATTTAGGTGCCGTGAACCTACCTTTTGAACCGCAGACACTACCATTGTACACCCCGGAGCCAGGAGAGATAAGAGCATAAGTTCTGTCTTTTTTTTTGGTACGGGCCCAGACACCACGAGACTCTGCATGAGGCCTGTATGGTGCTGCTCTCCGCAGTCCAATTTAAAAGGCGGACCAGAAGCGGAGAAGCGAGGATCACGGATAGAAAAAGTAATCCCCAAGCCAAGTCGGTGTACGGTTATTGGCCACTCCCAGGAAAACTGGGATAGCCTCAGTCACACCCAGGGCAGACTGCCTTGTTTTCCAAGGCAGGCTGCCCCCCGCATACCTCGAGTGACTAAGATGGCTGAAACCTAGTAAAGCCTGCTTGGTAGGCTAGAGGGAGAAAAAGAAAGGCTGCAGAAGGGACGCGATGGGAACGGCCAAGCTTAAAGACAGGACAGAAGGAAAAAGTCCGCCATCTAAAAGTTATTCCACATTTTGGAACTTTTAACGTTTTGAAGATTTTTAAAAGTCACTTTGGTTTAAGACAAAAAAAATTAAAAGTGAGAAAGTTTTCAGTTAAACTTGAATGTGAAGCATAAGCGACTTCTGAATCATAATTTTAAAAGATTTTAGGCACCCCTTGCAAAAATTATATAAATAAATATAATTAATTAGAACAAGAACAACAACAGCTTAAAGAATTTCAAGAATCGTGAAAATTTCAAAATGTAAAAAGTGTCTTTTTTGGGGAGACTCTTAAAAAATTAAATCTTTGAAAAATCGATAAAACAACACAAAATGTCTAAACTTATCTTTCGATGAGCAACCGTTCTTCACCACGTAGCTGATCAGATCAAGTTCTGTCTTATCTCTTTATACTAATTACCCCCATTGACACTTTACGTTACCGAAATCAATTAAGTACATAGGATTAATAAACCACCCGAATATATTTTATGAGGAAAAACTGTATACACAAAACTGCATGCCACTGAACCCATCCATGACAGTAAATTATTTGTATTTTGCATTTTATTTCAGGAAACCTTTGTCACACAGATTACTTTATTCACTGCTCTACAGCCGACATTTTTCATTCTCCCTGCGAAAATGGCGAGCGAAGGCGGCATCGCAAACTGGGTGAGCACGCTGGGCAGCGGAGCCCTGAAGAAAATCGCGTTCATGGTCATGGAATGGGTCATGAACCGACTGGGCGGGGGATCGGTCCCGGGCGCCAAAAACGGGGAACTCAGCCAAGGGGGATTCATGAATCTGCTGAAGGACGGGTCCCTCCTCTGCAAGCTGGGGAACGTCCTACAGCCGGGGGCCATCTCAAACTTTGCCGACGGATCCAAGGACAAGGGCCAACAGTTGAACAACCTGTCCCAGTTCCTGAACTTTGCCAAGACCAGCGGTGGCGTGCCAGGGGCGGACCTGTTTAATCCGGGCCAGGTCAATAAGGGCAAAGATTTCAAGGGGATGCTGAGCACCCTTACAAATTTGGCCACGAATTCGGGCAGTCGATTTGGGACCCAGGGCTTGGACTTTGGCCAGCTGGTTTCGATGGCTGCACAGCACGCTGGGGGCGGCTGCTTGTCAGGTCTACTGAATCGATTTAAATAAATTTAAATTTAATTTAAATTTAAATCCGACTTGACTGCGAACGATGCTTCCCTGTGGTAGTATTGCAATCCTCTTTCCGAAAACAGTTTATGCTTGCCTTACTATTGAACTTGTAAAGCTTAGAGTGTGTGCTTACTTTGTGTCTGTTGTTTAGTGTAATGTAAAAAGGACTAGTAGTTTTAGACAACTATAGGTTGCTAAATGATTACTGTAGAAGTTTGTGATCAATTATTTCGATTTTTAAGGACCACCTTTGCCTCATTTAGCCGTTACCTACCTTTAACACATTCAACGCCGAAGTCCCTTATGCATATTTGGGACTTGGTCTCAAACTACGACTGTGGGGCCCATATGTCCGGGTGCGTCAGTGCCAATCTACTTCAAGAATTGAATTTTACTGAATTCGCCTGGTTAACAGCGTGTTTTTCGCATATTACTTATTGCGTGTGCTACATTGCTTTCGCATGCTTACGCTGTCTCGTCCTATTTCCTATTTCTTGCTACAATAGAAGCAAGCAAGCACGCAATCGAAATGCAGAAAACTCAAACGCCTAAATGCTATGTCCTATTTCCTACTTTCTGCAATTAAGTCTCTAGTGTCGAATCGCAAATCCAGTGGTCACGTGATCAAGCAATGGAGCCAAACCTATGCTATTGAGTATTGATACCCTTACAGTAGTTATAAATATTTCTTGAGATTTTTGGTTTAAACAGGTTGTAAACAAAAAGGTTGAATGCAAGCAACAAATTATCAAAGTTAATTCTAAAAAGTTAATTACAAAAGTTATGTATTTAACTATTTTGGTCTAAAAATTTGAAAAATTAGAGGTACTAAGCTACAGACAAACATTTGTCGATTTATTCTTCTTGAAAGCATTTAGTCCGAATATATAGAAATTAGATACTAAAATGTCAGCACAAGTGAAACTAGTACTCGTACATGACTAATTATTTAATCAATTTCTTGATATCTTTGAATCCCATCAATGTTTAGCCATCAATGACTGTTTTAGTTAGTTAAAATGTTTTGGAAAAAGACAAGAACAATTGCTTCATGGCAGGATAATAATTCGCACTACTGCCAAGCAGCAGTTTTTATGGTTTTCAGTTTTTCAGATCGCGATCATAAGCGACAAGAACTTGCGAGATTTGGTGATCAGTGCATTTGACTTTCTGGACGCTGAAACATCAATTCGGAATCGTTAATAAAATTTCCCTCAGTTCACTTTTTCTTTATGGCATAGTACAGACAACAGACGAAAATCTCCATTGCATTTCAGTTCATTTCAATCTTGACTGATTATGCATTTTTAAGAAATATTTGTAACCCTTTCCATGTTAAATTATCGCAACATGAATTAAAAAATTATTTCTGTTGATTTTGACAGCCTAAATGGCACTGACATTGGTAATCTGTAATTCCTACATTTATTAAATTAACTAAGCTGGTCCTGTGATTAGTTGTTTATTAATTCAATTAGTTATTAATTATTAATTAGTTGTTTTTAATTAAAATTTCATCGGCTCTTGTCATGTGCGCCTTGTACACATCAATAATATTTGGTTGTTCAGAAACAACCCCAAAATAGAATGAGTTAAAGACCGCCTGTCAATGTTTACCTGGTTTGTGAGAAAAATAGCGTTTTCTGCTAGTTTCATAAAATGAGTAAACAATACTTATTGTAATTTGTAATCTTCAAAGCGATGTTTTTCCATCTTTGTGACTTTTGAAAGTTACGTTCGTTTCCACAAACACTGCACAAAAGGAAACCACTACTAACTTACCGTGAGTCTGGATCATACTTATTTGGATAGAATGTATCTCAAAAATGGAAGCTGCAACAATCAACTGCAAGCTAACCTCGTGACTGATGCATTTGGTTTCCACTGCAGGAGCGGAGTTTATATCTCTATTCAGGGGTTACTTGGAGTCATCGTACATACCTCTAACTTCAACTCTAAACTTAGAGATGAGAACAATTTAGTTCTAATTTTTATGGGTGTATTCGAATCGAATACATTTTCTATCTATCTGCAAGTCGTATGATAACATTTAAACCAATTAAAAATTTGATTTTTATTGCTATGCGTAGGTAAAGCTGCTGCCTGGAACCCAAATGTCACTGTAGCTAATAATTTAATGAATGACATGTTCTGATCTGAAATCTTCATAATTGTTTTAAACAGAAATATTAACCCAAACTTTTCTGGTTTTCAAAATAAAATTTTCAAAACTAGTTTTGTGTATTATTGCTTGCCTACAAATTGAAATCATGGATATCAATAAATTGTTGTGCTACATTTTATTTCCTAATTTCTATATTTGGACAAAAATGCTTTCAAGAAAAACAAATCAACATATGTCTGTCCGCAGTCTGTCCCTCTATTTATTCAAATTTATAATTATTTTAAGAAAATAGTTTAAATATATAATTTTAGTAATTAACTTTTTAGAATTAACTTTGACATTTTGTTGCTTGCATTCAACCTTTTTGTTTACAACCTGTTTGAACCTAAAGTCCCAAGAAATAGGGCCAGTACAAAAAGCGGACGCGGAACGGAAGCGGACTGGGGGTATAATAAGAGGACTAAGAAAGCGGACTTGTGGTATAAAACGCGGAATAAATGCGGAAATAGGGTATAAAAAGCGGACTTACCTTATTAAGCGGACTGGGTCAGAATTTAGCGGACCTACTTATTTTATAGCGTAGCAGAATTTTGATGACGGTTTTTCGTTTTTTTCACACAGAAAACTTTTATGCACTGACAATTACTCTTATTTTTGCGGAGGGCACAGTCGTTAAAACAGAAATATTCTCAATATCTATCTCCGGCTATGTTTTTAGGGACAGCCGTTTTTGAATCTGCTTTTTGCTGAATACAGTGAATTAAGGCCTACCCCGGTAAAGCTATAACTTGAGCACAGGCTTCAGGTCTTTTCCAGATTACACCCCCCTGAGTGGTCACAGGTCGCAAAACTTTACCGATTGAGTTGAAATTTAGTTTTGGTATGTTTTCACAATGCTGATTAGAAAAATAGCAAAAAATTTAATTTCTTCTAAATTTTAATTTTTCCACTAATTTGTGCGCTGATCATTCTTACGTCTTGAACTAACCTCCTAAAGTGAACTCATAAGGTTGTGCGGCCGACTTTCACTTATCCCAACTACCCTTTTAAGGGCAACCATTTCTAATAGAATTTGTTCTAGCCGGACAACCAACCTCATGGATTCACTTTGGAAGATTAGTCCAAGAAGAAAAAATGATCAGCGTATTCGAATTAGTGGAAATAATAAAATTTAAAAAATTTGAAGATTTTAGTATTTTTATAATTAGCACGTTGAAAGACTTATTTTTTACATACATGTTTGGGACCTGTGGCCACGGGGGTACTCTTGAAAAGACCCCAGAATTCTTCAGGACAGACTATCAATTTCGTAATTACATCGGTTATGGAAAATTGATTCCAACTGCCCTTTTAAGGGCAACCATTCGCATATGTGTTTCTTTCTAATTTTTGTCCGACCCTACGAAAGCTTATATTGTTAGAATTGCTTCGGGAAGCCACGGAACTTTTTATACAGTGTTGGGTGACGTGATTTTAATATTTTACTTGGTAATGGTTGCCCATGAAAGGGCAGTTGGATAAGACATTAATAATAGAAGCAGGCGCAGAAAACGAAACGAAAGTCAACGAAATAAACAAATATTAGTATTTATGAAAACAATTAATAAATAATATACAATAATAATAAATAAAATAATTATTTGTCTAGTATAAAAATACATCATTAAAATTAAATAAGAAAATTAAATTAAATATCAAAGTTTTTAGATGAAGCTTTTGTATTCCACTTCCTAAATCACATTCAGACCTATTTTCAGCTTTCATTTTCGTTGTTTGCACGCTGATTCCGTTTTCGTTTCATAGACTGCCCGGAAAATACTTTTCATGACTTTTAAAGGTCTTTGTTCAGTTCCTTGGTTGTTTAGATGTGAGTCCGCATTTTATACTTTATGTCAGCTTTTTCCCGATTAGCCAATCAATACAGTCCCCATTTTATACCAATCTCTGAGAGTCCGCGACAAGTCCGCTTTTTATACCTTTTTGCTGAGTCCGTTTCCAGTCCTTTTCCGCTTTTTGTACTGGCCCCAAGAAATATTTATAACTACAGTAAGGCTATCAATACCCAATAGCATAGGTTTGGCTCCATTGCTTGATCACGTGACCACTGGATTTACGATTCGACACTAGAGACTTAATTGCAGAAAATAGGAAATAGGACATAGCATTTAGGCGTTTCAGTTTTCTGCATTTCGATTGCGTGCTTGCTTGCTTCTATTGTAGCAGGAAATAGGAAATAGGACTAGACATCGTAAGCGTGCGAAAGCAATGTAGCACACGCAATAAGTAATTTGCGAAAAACACGCTGTTAACCAGGCGAATTCAGTAAAATTCAATTCTTGAAGTAGATTGGCACTGACGCACCCGGACACCCATATTCATAAAGCGTTGGTACCCATACCACTGGTATGGAAGTAGGGGTTCCAGTGTAACCAGTGGTATCGCAGGCATGCAGCGAATTCATAAAACTTTATAACCACTGGTACCATACAGTTGGTACCATACCAAAGGTTAAAATTGCAAACCACCGTTGGAGGTGGTTTGTCATAGGTTTTACACCCGAGTACAGGCTTCAATAAAGTAATTTGATTTTTCAAGTATTATTTAGTTCCAATAAAGACATTAAAGACACTTAGTTTTAATTTTCTATTATATCAGAGTTCTGTATTATGGGTTTCTGGCTAACTATCAAACGGTAAAATTCTCAAATATTCATTCTAACATATAAATCAAAACAGATATTGCAGTTTGAAACCAGCTTAAATACAGATTATTATAAGGCATACCACTGGTATCCCATTCATTTGAAGGATACCAGTGGTATGGATACCACTGCTGAACATGAAAGGGATTTTTCTATTTCCGCCATGCCACTGGTATGCAAACCGTGGTTAGAAAACCAGAGCTTTGTGAATAGGTCTATTCGTCATTTAGGTAACCAATTGATTTTAAAACCACTGGTATCCATACCAGTTGTATGGGTACCACAGGTATGGATACCAACGTTTTATGCATACGGGCCTGAATTTGTTTCATGCCCGTGCTTCATAAAAATGAAACATAATGGAAACTATGGCCTAAATCGATCAGGCGGTTTCTGGCACGAGGCTACGTCAAAAGTGCTGCGGATGTGAACTTGGTTGTTTGCTCGAAGTTATGGGAACCTTTGTAGCTACTTTCGTAGCAGAGTTAAAAGACTGATATTTAACTCAATCCATTTTAGAAAGAGTTAAGGGGAAAGTCAAACATGAATGGGTGATTCCTTTTGGTCACATCAACTTTGAACCGTTATTATTCATTCATTACTTGGAGTTACATAAGAAGCCATTTTATATCAAAATACAGCTTGACATTCGCTTTTTTAATGTATACCATGAAACTAGTGCTGCTTTTCTGAAATTTTCCTAACACATTTTAGAAGAAGTATAATTTTCTAGATCTTTTGCAGACTGACGTAATTTTTTTCGCGAGACATCGCTTATATCATTCGATACCTTTATCAAATAGCTGGGGACGTTCTTTAGGTATTATGAAACCGCTCTACACTGTGGAGAAATAACCTCATATGTGGGCGTAACTTCGATTTCGCCTGCTTTTTCCAAATTTGCCAAGCGATTACTTTAGCTAGAAAGCAGCAATTGGGGCAACTAAAGGCCAGTTTACACCACCAAACTTTTGCCAAACCAAACCTTGACCAAACTCAGGTTTGGTTCAAAAAGTTTGGCAAACTTTGTGTTTACACTACCAAACTTCGTTTGACCAAACTTCCTCCAAACATTCACCAAACTTTAGGAGGGAACCAATGAAATTTAAGAGAATGAACGCCAGCTTAAACTTATTTAAACAGTTTTTTCCAGATTGACGGTATTAAAATGGTTCTGTCTGGTTCTTTAGACTGGTAAAGTGACAGTCAAGTGGCAAAACATAAACTTGGTCCTTGCAAAATTTTAGTACAGTACTTCCTTTTCTATTTTTTTACTATTTCTTATTCAATTTTCCATTTATGTAATATTTCCAATACTGGTTGCCAATACATCACGTACTTTAATTCTGAAGGCTGGAAACAGTCTTCTTAAACCCTTCGGAAACAAAACAAATAAATAGTACAAAATAAAGAAAGGTGACGAAGGGCGGAAACAAATGCATTAAAAATATCTATGCAAGTATATATTATAGCACAGACACAGACATGTGACTTCTGACTCACTTCCGGAGGATTCTTATTGGTCAGTTTCACCAAACGTTTGGTGAAATTTGCTATGGGACCAAACTCAGTTTGGCAGTTTGGTGGTAGTTTGGTGGAAGTTTGGTGGACGTTTGGTGTATGTTTACACCATCAAACTTCCACCAAACTTCTGCCAAACTTGAGTTTGGTCAAGGTTTGGTTTGGCGAAAGTTTGGTGGTGTAAACTGGCCTTAAGAAACGTCCCTGGGTATATTTGTGCAGAACACATCTGTGACGTATCAGCCGTCCAGCTTGCATGGTGAATGCTCCACAGTCTTTGGAAAAAATAAAAAACTATATTTTTTATGATAGCAGCCAACGGAATAGCCATTGGAAGACGATCATGGGTCGGATAATTTGCCCGTGTGATACCCTCAGATCGACTCCCTTAGCTTGATTGCACTTGTGAAGTTCAAGAAATGGTGGATATTGGATTTCAGCAAAAATGACAAGTTTTCGACGCCAAAACAAGAAAATCAGTTATATCTCATGCTAGAGAAAAGCAAGAAAGTTACTTTAAAAAGCAAACATGTGAAGCTCAATGAGATCTTTCGAATGAATATAATCGTAGCTATGTAGCTGCTGTTAAACTCTCAGAAATTGGGGAAAACCGGCCTATCTCGAATTTTTGAATCGGGATTGCGTGGAGGGTGTTAGAACGCTAAAAGAACTTATTTCGGAAAGTTTCGTCAAATTTCATCTTGCTTTACGCCGTCAACCAACAATATGTACCCAAAAGGAGTCACCACCTTAAATGAGCTAAAATGTGACCCCTCCAAGTATTCCATTTTTGGCCATTTTTGACCACGTTTCGGCCAAAAATCGGGGAGGGGGTGAGCAAAATTAGGGGGGATCCCTAAACTTTGTTTTTGATAGGCATCCCCCCCTTATGTACAGTAATCGGTTTTATTAATAATAATTTTAATATTACGATTGCTCAGTAATCGTAATATTGCTTTCTCCACTGAAAAAAGTAGGGTGAGGTTCTCCAATAGTGTAATGTTGTTCCCTTGTTTAGCTGAAAGCATACATGATAGAAGAGTGTATTACCCTCGCCAGTTGAGTGTTCCTGTCATTTGGCACAACCTCACGGAAATAACAGAATTAGGATATAGAACGAGGTCTGCAACGAAAACGAAAAAGGAAATTTTTAATGCTTAGGTTCCATTTAAACTTCAAATAGTGGTTCACGCTTGGAGGTCCGATTTTTGAAACAGTGATTCTGGGTAGCAATTATGTTTTCGCTGAAGGAAACGCTAAAAACGATCAAAGCCCACCGGTTCTGGTTCCTCTGATTTCTTCTTTGTTTTGGAACAGACTTTGCTCACCACTTTTCATAATAACCCTCAGAGATATACTCCTACAAAAAGTAGTAATAAAAGAAATAAATAGTAATAAATTAAAAATAATAAAAAGCAGTAATCTGATATGTTTGCAGATTTTCTTGAACTTAACAAAGCAAATCTGACAAGTTTTAATGAAACCTGATTTATTGATGTTGCACTGCAAGCTAAACTCATTGACAGATCTTGCGCCGGGAAAAGCTAGCTACCCATTTGTTTTGACAGCTAAGACAGGATTCTTGGCTTTAACGAATTCCTGCCGAATAAAAAGTAGTTCACTTCTAACCCGTGAAGCATCATGATTAATAAAACAGGCAAAAATCCGAGATGAGGGAAGCCTAGAATGACGGATGATACAGCGTTGTATGCGGGCAGCGGGTGCCGGGTACTCGCTGCAAGGGGTGGGTGGTCGAATTTCTCTATTCGCTGTCCGCGCTGTCCCGCGGGCCGAGTTCTTGCTATTTCCTTTAGCTATCCTGAGTGTTCTAGATTATTATTATCAAAAATAATAATTTGGGTTATTTCATACCAAACTACAAAAGAAGGCCATATAGATTTCAGTTTTTTTGCGTACTTGGCTTGATTTTACTTTTCTGGCTGAAGAAGGTTATATTATTTGAAACCTCCGTCCAAATAGCTGTAATATGTAATACCGTCCTCCGGCCGACAAGAAACGTCACCTGCTTACCGTCGACCAACGACAGTTGGCGTTTCTGGGCCGCCTGTCGCCGGCCGCCGGTCAGGCATATTTTCTGTGTCCGGCTAGTCAGTCAGGCAATTTGAATCAAAAAATTGCAAAATATTTATATTATGCATTACAAAGT
>JASAND010023865.1:0-25617 GCA_030248195.1 Trissonchulus latispiculum
CACGGGTTAATGGTAAATGTTAGCTAGTGTGTTTGTTGTTTGTTGCTTCGTGAAATTCAAATTTCTGTGTTGCATTTCCTTATTACTAATTACTTCTACTTTGCTCTAACCTAACTTAACCACCTAGCTTTTGTATTGCTACTTGCTTCAGAACTAACACTGTAAGTCGTTTTATTTACACATACACTACGGTACAATACGCATCAACCAATAACATAACCTACCATACAATACACAGTTACCAACATGTTTGTTACGCTGTCAACAACATATTTAGTATTAGGGCGTTGTTGTTGTGCCCATTCAAGTACAACCATTCCTTCAATCAATCAATTTAGTCAAGTCTTTTCTATTGCCAATTAGCCTGGGCATCTCGAATAGGTTAGTGTTGTTGCTTGCGTAGTAGTATATCTGTTCGTCAGTCATTCTTTCTCGAAGGATGAATCCGAATGATATGTTCCATTTAGCCTTGTATTGTTGATTGAGGAATACTCGCTTTAGGTTGTCTCCAATTTCATCTAGTCCTTCTAAGCGGAAGTTGTAAGTTCGCATGAATTTCCTGGCTATGTGATGATGAGTACGAATCCGTGCCCAGTTCCTGGCGTAGATATCATCCTGAGTGGGCGGTTCAATGGGATCTTCAGGGAGTGATTCATCAATTTGAACAGTTGTTTCTTTTGGCGGCGGTTGTTCGGATGTTTTCGGCTCTTCGACTGGTGAGTGAGCTGCTGGTGGTTTGCAGCGAGTGATGTGACGGCCTAGGTGGGTTTTCTGATGAAGGTTCTCCCACATTGATTGCAGCGATGAGAGTCTGATTCGCTATGTCGTTCTCTCTTGTGACGGTTAAGACTTCTCAATTCGGTGAATGTCTGATGGCACGTCGTACATTCCAATAGTTTTCGTTTGTCCTGACTGCCTGGCATTATTTCTGAAATAAAAAGTCTTTACATTAGTAACAAATAATTGGTTTCAGTATATATCAGTTTACATTAGTTTAATTTAACGATTCATACACTTGAACATCATAATTACCTGCAGTTGTTGACATCTTGTCAGTATTCTCGTCAGTAATTCTTGTCAGTAAATTAGGATACACTTAACAATTCGGACCAACAGGGTGCTAGATCAATCAACTTTGCAGCATACCTTTGTCAGGTTTCATAAACATACAATGTTATCAACCTTATGAACGTGCGAGGTTCTATTAACATATCGTCTGATATGAACATGAAGTTGAGCACACTACATATTTCTAAACAGAACATCAAAAATATATCGTTATAGAACATCATAGTGTAAAAATACGCAAAAAAAGAGCATCTATATAATCCACTTACCACATTGGCAGAACTTGACCAAGGTATAGAACTACCATCCAAAAGTGGGATCGAAAATGCCACCCAAAAGTGGGATCAAAATAGTCAACCAAAAGTGGGATCAAAATTGTCACCCAAAAGTAAGGATTAAAATAGTCACCCAAAAGTGGGATTAAAATAACCACCCAAAAATAGGGATTCAAAATAGTCACCCAAAACTAGGATTAAAATAGTCACCCAAAAGTTTGAATCATTACATATATTTCAGTTAAATTATCAGAAGACCAAAATAGTCATTCAATACTAAGATCAAAAGTGGTACCCAAAACTAGGGATTTAAAACAGTCACCCAATAGCACCCCAATTTGAGATTAAAAACGTCACCCAAAGTGGTCCCAATTGAAGTCTCTATTACTACTCCCAATCTCGAGATAGAGGGGGGGCAAGAATCCGGAGAATAAATAAATAATAATAATAATAAATAAATAACGGACATACCTAACACAAAGGGTTGCCTTTTTGTGAAAAAGCGGCAACCCAATAATAAATAAATAAATAACGGACATACCCAACTTAAAGGGTTGCCTTTTTGTGTAAAAAGCGGCAACCCAATAAAAAAGTTTTGAGTCTTTACGACATCTTGCCTTGATACTGCAAGTCTGTACTTATCTAAGTCCGATATCAAAATCTGATTGCTATTGCCCAAGCCTTTCTAATGACACCAAACGATGCTGGTTTGCATTGCCAAATTTCAAGTTTTTTGTCACAAGACGATTTCCTGCTGCAGTTCAGTACCTAAGTGAGTGCCCACCAACCATGAAAACATTTGGCTGCGCGCGCAGCAGGTGTATGTATAATTGACATAAAATATGAGAGGTTAAAACACAAGCTATCGCAAAACGTATTTTTAATATCCTTTGTTTCACAAATGCTGACCTCTGATTTGAGCTGAAATTACTCAACAACCGTAAGAGCTCCGACTTTTATATAATTTTAAAAACTCGTTATAATATGCATTTTGTATCAAATGAAATTTCTCTGTTCGTCCATTTCTTCATTGCCATTGCTTCATTGGAGCATGAGCCAGCCTTGAGGTGGTACAGGGCAAAGAAAAGAAAAGAAAATTGCTTACGACATGGTTGAAATAGTCATCTAAGCCAATAAAATTTGCATTGCAAATATATATATTTCCTTCTTCCATTTTAGAGGTCAATAGTGCAGGCAATAGGCCTCCTCCGATCACTTCAAATAAGACCTAGAGAGGCACATAGTGTGCTTCCTGGTTTTCTCACGCAAAATTTGTTCTGTCGAATTGTCTGGTATATATAAGTTGAGCTAAACTCAGTACTCACCTATAATTTCAATATGTAGTCCGTTTCCGTCATTTTTTGAGCTTAAAGTTAGCTAAACTCTTTTTACAATACAATTTTTCCTAGCCATTAATTATTCTTTATGTATGTATTTAGTTTCTGCACAGTCATTGTCATTGTTCACCTCTGCTCCGTTTTATTCAAGGTCCAACCCACTCTAGCGCACAACGTGGCCCGTATGTGGTGCTCTTCACAGACTGCAGTCACGAGGCGGAGAGACGCAGATCACGGAAAGTTGTCACCGTGTAATCTTTCCCTCTTGCGAATTTTCCCCCCGGAAAAGCTACACCGGTGTGGATTTTCCCCTCGGTTTTGCACATACCTATAGCAACTAATTATATTTTGTAGTGATGTGGATCGGATCGGATCGGCAGCCAAATTACCCACCGATCCAATCCGGCGAATGGCCGGCGATCCGATCCGATCCGATCCAGCCCCGGATCGGTCCGATCTGATTCGATCCGACCATAATTTTAATTTTCAATTGTAGACACTTAAATCGCTATATTTTCCGATTTCCCCTTATTTTGCAAAACTCTTTATCAAACTTCGCAACTGAATTTACTGAATTATTCTGAAAGTCTGTATCAGAATCTGTAGCTGCAGAATGATGTGTAGTCACTTTCCAAAAATAACGATTTGTTTTGTTTTGGGAGTTTAAGATCTAATGAGAACTACACAAAAGACAGTAAGAATTGAGAACTATACAAAGATAGGATTAAAGTGTTACAAAGATAGGATTAAAGTGAAGAAACTGGAGTGTAAGATCAAAACATGTGCGTACGAACTTTGGTCGTATATGTTTATAAGCAGGCAATGTATCAGTTTTAATATCGTTCGGAAATGGAGACGACATTGAAAATTGGGAAAAATCCGGAATTCCGGGTGTTATTTACCGAAAATCTAAAATATTCAAAGATTTGCTAAAATTTATGCAGATTTAGTTTTCTTGATCAAATAGATTGGGTCGGGGAATTGTATTTCCATTTTGGGAATTTTGGGTTTAAAAATTTCGTTTAAATGTTTTAATGTTCACGTTCACGATATGGTTATTATTTTAAAACTGATGACAATCTGAACACGTTTAACAATTCAATCATTTCCCAAAATGTACTCGATTTCCAAATTCACGAAACCAAGCTTTTTTCCGAGTTTATATGTTTTCCATCACCAACAGTTATGGAGCTATGGGCCTTGACTCGAAAGGTCTTGGCCAGCTGAACAACCTTTGTAATACAACTAGATCCCAGAATTGCGCCCTGTTCCGGGAACTTACAAAAACTTCCATTTATGAATAGTGAACTCGAGAAATTGATGCATTTTCAGGTAATTGGTTCCAGCTCATACTTAGATTTCAAATAATGCCTATCATTCTAGTGCAAGTGCAAAAATATGCATCAGGAACAACTCTATTCGATACAAAATTTTGAATGTGGTAAAATTTTCGAGAAATTGAATATTTTCAATAAATTAAATAATTAATACTAAATGTTAAATATTTTCCGTGATTCAATCCCGATATGCAGGTTGTTCTAAATCTCCAGTTCAGGACGATTGTAAAAAATATATATTGTTGGGGTTTGCTCTGAAGGCACTAAATGATCCAATTATCTGATTGATCCCAGTTTTATTTGATAAAACTAAATGATCTGTTTTATTATAGCTTGTACACACAATTTTGGTCGCACTAGCACTACAAAAGTGCGTCCGGCGGATTTTGCAGGCTTCCGCGTCCACTTCTGAGCAAACGCACTTGGGCGAAAATTTTTTCCTTCCAATTTCAGACAACGTTCCTATTAGTTGAGAACTTTTAATCCCTAAGTCACTCTCAGCAGTCAGCGGTACTGAATTTAAAAAGCGGACAGACTGTCCAAAAATTATATTACATTACATAAAAATTTCTAATTACATAGCAGGAAATATTACAGATAGAGCTATTCCATATGACTTTTTAAATAGACATATAAAACATTTATTTATCCAGAAAGAGAAGATTAATACAAAAACATTAACAACAGAAAATTGAACATTTCAACAAAATTCAGGAAAGATTTTGAAAATTTCTTTGAAAAAATTTTGCAATTTCTTAAGAAATTGGTACAAATTTTCAAAATTTGCCTCATCTGCCGGATCGGCGATCCAGAAAAATCAAACCGATCCGACCCGGCCGATCCGATCCGATAATTTGTCGATCCGGTCCGATCCGATCCGACCCCGGATCGGTCGATCCGATCCGATCCGCCGATCCGATCCACATCACTAATGAGGAATTCACTTATGTAACCCAGTCTTGATCATACCAGAGTACATAATGATAAGAGTATGACACTAAGCCTAGTCTCTGTTATCAGAGCAAAAACCGTGCTCTGTTCGCTAACGGTTGACCCACACCCACAAATTGGACATCCCATCACTTCATACTGTGTGCGAATTTCCTTGAAGTAATGGATCCAACTTGCTGGAGGGGGGTCAGCCATTAGCGAACAGAACAGTTTTTTGCTCTGATACCAGAAACTAGGCTTAGTGTCACAGTCTTATCATTATGTACTCTTGATCATACTTAATAGAATTGCTAATTACTAAAGCTGTTAATAAATCGCTCTTCGAGCTGCTCTTACAGCTCTTCGCTGCTGTCCGGCCGTCTATTTCCTAAACTACAGGTAACAACAAGCTTTATTAGTGTCAGTTGTCTTGATCAGTCTTTACAATCTATCAGCAAACATGACCGCAATAACGAACGAAACCAAGCATAAGGCAGATTTTCACAGAATTTTGAGAGCATTACATTACTACATAATCCAAAATTACAGCCACGAATACCATTCTTTGAGAAGGCAAAAATTTCGTTATATTTGGTCTTTTACAAAACAGCTAACAAATAACAGCTCAGCTGTCAACAATGCTTCAAGTGTTGAAAATTCTTTAAATTCTTCTTCTTTCCCTCGAAGGAACGGCGAAATTAGGTAGGTAATTTCCCGCATTTTGCTTCATCACAAACAAACTAACCACTCGACCAGAACAATTGAAAACTAAAACATCATTATTTCAACATCACAAATACAAGTTTATTCCAAGAACTTCCATTTGATCATCACTGTATCGACATTTCAGTAACTTTGATACAACTCTACCAACACTAGCACCTTGTAAAAATTAAAATATAAACTTATATAATGTATAACAAATAAAAACTTATTGTACACTAAGGTTGCTTGAGCCACTGGAAGTACACAGTAGATTAGGTTTACGTACGTATGCACAAATATTAACGTATACATTACCGCGAGAAAAATTTAACAAAAATAAACGATACAAAACAACCTTAAAAGCAACAAAAAAGAACAGGTAAGCACGAAATCAAAATAAAAATTCAAATTACAACTAAGCGAGTGTGTAAGGTATGTATAAATTGTTTTTGAAATTCCAATTTGAAATTTTTTGAGTAGAGATGAGGCAAATTTCATAGAATCAGTCGTTTGTGTGGTTTACGAAGTTTTTGAGACACTACTGGCAAGCTTGGAGGTTATGGAGAAGAAAAGTACAGCAGAAAAGATCATATGAATCACTCCTTCCCCTGTTATTTCTGTGCAAATTCATCCTGAAAGAAAAATTTCTTAAAGGGAAGCAACGTAGTAAAAAATACAAAGGTAGCAAATTCCTAAATGAAAATCTTGATCAGGAGTTTTGATGGAAACCGTACCAGTTTTGTAATTTAGAACCACCCTCATCACTACTTCGAAGCATCTTCGGACCTGATTCAAATTTAAAACCAGAATTCGTAAAAACGGAGATATTCAAAAATCAATACATGACTCTCAACTACAATACAAAAGAAACAAAAAGAAGCACTCCCCTCGTCTACTTGAAATCACAATAAGCAAACAGCCGCTAAATGCAAATGTACTAAAACAAAACAAAATTTAGCTTTCTTGTAAAATTTTCAAATGAATTTTCGAAACTAAGGGAAAACAACCACAAAGGAATATAAATTCTATAACCAATCAAAAGGTATCTTCTTATCTTCTTTCTTAGTCAAAACCACGATAGTGAGCACCACAATTCTTCAGACGAACAAGCTATACCAGAAACAATTAGGTAATTAGTTATTAGCTAATTAGCTCCGGAATTAATAAGTACGCAAGTTCCAAGTACATGTTTACATGTTTTTACATGAATACGTGTTGTTCCACAAAAGCGAAACTAAATGGAAAGTCTCCGCCTGATTCTGAAAACTATCTCACATATATATTGGGGTAAGATTGGAGCAACCAAACCCTTTAGGTCATTATGTTAAAAAAATCTAACAAAACTTGCAGACTAAATTGTACAAACAATATATATAACAAAGTGGTCAAAAGTAAATGTCATTCTTCACAGAAAAATGTAACACAACCATAATGTATGTCAATGAAACCACTACAATGTCACAGCAGGAACAAAATTTGAGTAACTACAAACACCATTCAAACGTAAAAGACAACATGTAACGCTCATGCAGTAGTAAGGGCAACAAGAGATACACACAATGGCACAATAGAACCCCCTTCTTGGATCTCTAGAAGACGTTATATACGTCTTTATCTACAAACAGCACTAAAACAGCAATAAAAGCACCAAAATGTGACACACAACACCTATATATACACATACACAAGTAAAAATAAACACAAACAGACAACCAAATACGTAAATAAAATAAACAGGTAGATAAACAGGCACTTTTAACAAATAAAAGAATATATAGATACACAGATATACGCATTTAAAATTCAACATTCTGAACAATTAGTTACGAAACTAATGATGTAGCACCAGCGGAAGAAACAGCAAACGTTGAGGCAAGAGTGTCCGGTTTGCCCGGGTAGGGAGGTGGAGGCGGAGTCAACAGGAGCGAATCCAGGCACAAATTGGGCTGGGAAGCAAATCGGAGAGATCCCCCGGTAGAGAGGTTGGTATCGCTCAGTGCTAGCTGTCCATTCTGCCAGACTGGGAGACCGCTGGCAGAGTCCATGCAACTGGACAATGGCGGCACAGGAGTGCCACTTTCCAGTTTCTCAGCGGAAGAAGAATCTGGATCGAGACAGCCAGGAAATCCCGCTTCGCCTCCAGTCAGAAAGCTTTCATGCCAGCTGGTAGGGCGACCAGTATTAGTGAAACCTGAATCAGAGGGTCGATGGGTAGGACGCTTTCTAGACTGTCCAGAGCCGGCAGCTGCAGCGTCCTGAAAAATGGCCAAGGAACTGTCATCACAGAGGGCACGCATCAGAGGCAAGTCCAGATGCTGACTGAGGGATTTCAGCTGAGCCATGTCCAACTGGGACGATGAATGGGACTCATGACAACAGGAGCAGGTTCGATCATGATGAGCCCTGGATGATACAGTGGTCACTGAAGACTTCTGTGCAGAGGATGTCGTTTGGGATGAAGAGGGATGTCGACAGTCAGATAGTGTGGGATGATGAATTTCACAGGGACCTGAGGAAAGACGGGGGGCAGCCCACTGAAGCAGATTATGCAAATGAGATTGAGTTGTGGTCATTGAGGTCTCCAGGACCCGACTGTTGGAGGAATGAGGGGGAGGCGGCTGGGAATGCGTCATGGTGCCTCCTCTACAGTTCAGAGGAGGGTTTCCCGAGGCGGATGATGGCGGATAAAGGAGAGGCTGACTGCCAAGGTGATTGACAGTCATGGAAGGGGTGGAACCAGGACTGGCCTGATACATGTAGGAAGAGGTCAGATAGCCAGTGGAATTGGAAAGACCCCCGCTTCGACTCAGCTGACTGCAAGAACCACTACCGCCACAGCAGCCTGTCTTCAGCCCACCAGCGTCAGCACTATGCACAGCATGATGAGGCAGTCCTGCTACATGATGAGACTTGTGCTGAAACAAACAAAAATGGAGCTAATATAGCTGATTTTTACAAACAGATTAGAAGTGACAGTGCTGCCCACGACAATTAACAAACATAAATACTGACTGAAAACTACCATACTTACAACATCTTAAGTTTCTAAACACATACACAGCCAAACGTTGAAAAAATAAAATAGAATCATGCGCTGCTAACCTGTATACAGCCATTTTTCAATGCAGCACGACCATAGCAGGCACCCCCTGAGCCAGGCACCAGCCGAGAAGAGGGAACAACAGTGTGCTGACATCGACTGGCACCATTTCGATATTCTCTCACATGATCTGGCATGCTCTGGGTTCGATTGAGGTTGACCACAGCTCCACAGCCGGGTCCACCCCCGCCTCCCGCACCACCCAAACGGCGCCGACAGTAGGTTGGTGCTGGAGCCTGCTGAACCCCCGTTTGCTTGCCAGGTGACTCACAATTACGTAGGTAGGTGCCTCCTCCTCCAGCTGGTAACCGAGATGAAGCATTGGTGACCGTTGCTCCGGGCGGAGGAATTCGCAGCGGATCTAGATTCAGCTGAACACACTGTCGTATGTAGTTCAACAGGCTGGGTGCCAACTCCATGGTGCCGGCCGCATTGGAAGCAGTTGTCACTGACGGGGTGGTGGAGGCATGTGGTGAAATGGCACGAGGCGAGACGGTTGAGAGGGGAGCCGTTGGGGGGTCCGGAGGATCACGTCGATCAATGAAGGAGGACAGGGATTCATGGTACCAGCTGGACAGGCCGGGTTCCGAACTGGCCTGCTGCAGTTCCGGCAGTCGGCATATCTGGGCAACCACAGCTTCCGGAATACCGGCCAGGGTAGGCCAGCGCTGCTTTCTTAGGCCGTTGTCCAGACCAGTTGTCGGTTGGCCAACTGGCTGATGGGCGCCGCCAACAGGTGCAACGGGTACTGTCGGATGCTGAGGTGGATTTCGCGGACGCCCCGATGCCGTGGAATGATCCACATAGGATCCCTTTCGTATGGCATCCTCATAGGAAGGAGGGCTGTGATGGCTGGGCGGGACTGGACCACCTGTTAGGATTGCAGGGACTCTGGACTGTTGTCCAGTCTGACAGCTGACAGCCAACGGTAGGTTTGAGGTGGACAGGGACTGTTGGGAATGCTGCTGTGCCAGAGATGGTAGAATATTGGCCAGTCCAGTGTTTACAGTAGGAGGGCCTAACCCACCAGCACCCAGCTTTGATCCTGGTGCCATAGCGGATGGTATGGCAGCACGGTCCGGCGCAGGACCATTACCTGAACGACGACCCAAGGAAGAGCCTGTCTGAGTTGACAGGGACTTCATAATCTTAGAAAAGGCTTTCGGCTTAGTACCGGCAGCAGCTTTCGGAGTTGAGGTCCTTTGATCCCCCGGTGAGACGGCGAAACCAGTTTCACCGCCGCTGTTCAAATGGTCCTTCAGGTAACTGGGAGCCACAATCGGCAGATCGTCAATAGTGCGACGATAACAATTTTGGGTGCCGCAAGAACTGCCAACATCATTCGCCGATCCGACACTCATAGCATCCCCACAGGATGGTAGGGTACGTTCACGCAGCTCTGAAATGTCCACACCAGTTTTACCACTGTTGGTACGTGAACGAACCGCAGTGGTTGCCGTGGCAGTGGTAACAGGAGACAACGGTTTTCCTGCCTCCACAGGCGACAAGTGATCAATATTGAGCATGGTGACCGTTGCCTGCAGCTGATCAATAGCCGGACAGCTGGCGGTAGATGAGGTAATGGTTGTGGTCAGGAGCAGGTCACGACAGATGGATGGAGGAACGGGGGAAGAAGGAGGATCACTCAGAGGCATGCTCGTCAAACTACAAGCACTCTTTTTTCGACAACAGTCTGACTCAGGAGCACCAAGCGTTGAGCAATCATCTGAAACATAGAAGAATATCATAGTCAAAGAACAAAGCTTTAGTATATAAGGTTTCTGACACATATATACGTATCAATACTTTCGAAACAAATTAAAATAATAAAAACTAATATACAATTTAAAAGGACTAAACAGTTAGCTTACAACAGCGAGTAAAAAGTGTAAAAGTCCTAAATTTAGAGATTGTTAATAACTGTAAAATTTTTAAGCATTTTATTTATTTTGCAATATTATACCACTTCATGAAAGACACAAAGTCAACAATCGCCAAAAGTATTCAGCTTAACAACCAAGACAGCAAAATTTTACATCAATACCATTTCTTCCAGCCGTTGTTGTGGTGGCTTCGCTCTGCGCATCATCGCTCACAACGCCGCCCGTTTGACTTTCTCCATCCAACGATGGATCCAGGGATGGCGGATAGAGCAGCAATCGATCAGAGCAGCGAATCCCCGGCACTGGAGAGTTCTCTCCGGACAATCCGGTCAAAGGAGAGGGACAGGGAGACAGACGACTGCCTAAAGGAGGCCGGAGAAGGGCGGCCGCTGCAGCGCCCAAAGACTGATAGGCAGAGGGACCGTCTCCTTTCGTGGTCAGACGAAACTGATCCAGGAGACATTCACCAGAGGGCGATTGGTCCAGGGAAAGGGCAGAATCCACGATATTGTCATGATCAGACTCTACAACGGACAAAACAAAATGTTTTAGCAAGTAACGAAGAATAAATAGACAGCCACAAACTTACGTAATACAACGCCAGCGATAGAATAGAAATAAAAAGAAAATTTGAGTAACTAATCAAAGCAAATTCTGCTTTTAAAAACTGTTTACTTTGACTTTGTACGAAGTCTGAGACCTTGAGCTTCTCAAGTATATACCTTCAACGTCAATTTCGCTTTCGTCATGGGTTTGCTGTCGATCAGATACAATTCCAGAGGTTGTGTTTGAGCTAGCATCAGACACCATACTAACACGTTGACCAGAATAGTCTCTACAACATAAATGACAACAAAAATTTATTTTAGGAACATGGAGGACGAAAACATCATTGCAAAATATTATCAAAATTATTAAAACCCGAAACAAAAATTAAATAAGAATAGTACAATTTCCACTGTAAAGACTCCTATACTTGCACAAAACTAGCGTTTCCGAGAAATTGGAAAATTTTAGTTTCTGCTGTGGATTAATAAGTTGTACATAAGCCACGACTTCTTTACTTCTGCACAAGCCTTCAAAACACTAACTTTAAGTGTAACTTACAAACAAGGCGGAATGCTACAAAGCAGACTTGAATGATAGTGAGTAATATACTCGAGATCACGGCTATCCCCAATATAGGATTCACGAAATACGCGCTTCTCTAAAACAAACAAAACAGTTTTGTATTCCACTGTGTCTCCAGGCTACATCTAAAAACGATATTGTCTCATGTCAGGAAGACTTGTAGAAACAATACATTGACAAGAACACTGTAATTTAGAGTACAGAAGTAATAGAGTACAGTACAGCAGTACAGAGTAGCAGCTAAGGCAAGAACACAAGACTAAATGACTCTGAGCAGAAGGCAAGATAAAGTGGCCTACTCAAAATAACCTTTGGTCTATGGCATATTAAATAAAAAGTAAACGATGACTTTGACTTTTTTGATACCTTCTTGATCAGCCCGTCGAGCTTCACTGATCTGGGACTGCATCTGCATAAGGGATTGATGAACGCCTCGGCAGAATTGCAACAGATATCGAGCCTTCTCTTCTGAGCTGGCATAGAAAAGAAGACGCTGATCTTCAAGACTGACCAGGCTGAATTTCCGACGCTAAAATTGCAAGAAAGACAGATTGAGTGCATGTTCACCATAGTTTCCTTTGCCCCTCCCCCGAATTTTAGACCTACCCTCTCCCAATTTTCGGCAACCCCCGACCCCCCCTCCAGCGATTTTGGGACTCAAAAAGTAAACTAAATTTGGGTACAAAATGGTCACTTTAAAAATCTTTGAGGTCCAAAATCTGATGGGGGGGGGGAGTGCTAGCGGGGATACCACACAAGTATCGGGGGAAGAATACGAAATTTTCAAAATTTACTCTCCCCAGATAAAAATTCCCCGGGAAATATGACGTTCAGATAATAAAAACTAAGACAACATGAACGTATAGGGTTGCATTTCGCAGCAACTGTACAAGTAGGAAAAATGCTCCTTGCAGTCGCATGAAAAAGTTAATATGAGCTATGATGGTCAACATTTAAATGTGTCAAGGACAAGATTTAAAATGTTTAATATGAGCCAACATCTAAATAAGTAGAGGACAAGATGTAAACGGCTAATATGAGCCGCTACGTTTCTCTTGGGCTCATATTGACGCTCATTTAGCTTTTGCTTACGTTGAATCCAACACTGACTTGGCTTGCATGAATAACGACGCATAAACATTAATTTTGCAAAGCTGTACGTAAATGTTGAAACCGAAGTCCAATCTAATGAAGAAACGAAAATGTGGAACTTAAACATGTTGTGAAATCTTGAGAAATCACATTTGAAGTTATTATCGCAATCATCACATTAATTCAATATTCCCAAGCCAATCAAATCGTTTATAAACACTGATGCTTACGTATATGCCAACCGTAAACTGTATATATGTTTGCCATTTTAGTCGCGTCATTATGAGCCCAAGAGAAACGTAGCGGCTCATATTAGCCGTTTACATCTTGTCCTCTACTTATTTAGATGTTGGCTCATATTAAACATTTTAAATCTTGTCCTTGACACATTTAAATGTTGACCATCATAGCTCATATTAACTTTTTCATGCGACTGCGAGGAGCATTTTTCCTACTTGTCCTCCGTCTAGTTTTTGGGAACGCTGCCATAACTGTGGCAGCAGCAATCACAAATTCCACCAGTGAATTCCCCATGCCCAATAAGCTTTGCATGCAAAATTTCAGCCTGTCAGCTATCTCCAGTAGCTTGAACCAGTTGAACCAGATCTGGCCAGCCATGGGTCGGATCACCAAAGTTACACCACCAGTGAATTCCCCATGCCCAATAACCCTTGTATGCAAAATTTCAGCCTTCTAGCTACCTCCACTAGCTTGAACCAGGAACTGGTTCAACTTTGAACCAGTTGAACCAGATGAACCAGGCGAGATACGGTGTCGGCACTATGCTCATCGTGTTCAGCGACCCCGATTTACCATATATGGGTACCACCCCAAGGCCGAAAAACGCTGTTTTTGCCCGTTTTTAGACTATTTTAAAATTTTCGGACTTAGAAATTTTTCAGCTTGAAGGTGTCCAAAAACGCCATTTTTTCCATTTTTCACCATCTATCTACAAAAATCGAACCAGATCGAAATTCGGAAAAAAACCATTGTCTAAGTACCATTGCCTAGATATTCAAAAAATAGTATAGAAAAATTTTTCCTATGGGCCGTTCGAAAAATCGAGTTAACACAAAATTGAAATAAATAAGATTTTTTCAAAGTTCATTTTTCCGGGCAAGTTTGGTATCATTCGAAAGCTCTTGGCCTGGAGATTTCAAAATGTAAATATTAGCTCTTTATTCCTTCCCGTTAATTAGTTATGCCTAATTAGTACTTTTCAAAATCCGCAAAGTGCCTTTATAGCTCATATTATGGGGGGCTCTCCGAGCTCCCACCCACGATACCACAAACATTGGAAATCAGCTGTCATGAACAAAACTTACATCAAAGGCGACTTTGCCAATTTTTGACCAGGGAAACATTGCCAAATGACGACGATCGCCCTCTTGTTTCAACTGAAACAGAAAACGCTAAAAAAATTATTGTAAACTACATATTAGCCCGGTTAAGCACTAGAATGTGCAGTGTAGCGATTAGAGAACAATAATAACTAACAAAGATGAAGTTGGTGATTAAAAAATTGTAGCTTTGCTTTTGCGCAGAGACACGAATCAAACAATTTAAATTAACACCTTATTTAAGGTATGCGCATTTGTTTGGTCATTTTTTACTTTATCAGATTTCGTTCAGTTTGTGGTCATTTTTTACTTTTTCAGATTTCGCTCAGTTTTACATATCCTAAATTCAAAACTGCCAACTCGCAACCTGCAAACGTGAAAATTTTGAACGAAGCCCTTACCTCATATTCATGTTCAAAAATTTCAATTTCAAATCTACGACGCCAATAACAACCTAAACATGGCAATTACAATACGACAAGTAACAAAAATGCTCCGCACAAAGGAGGATAATATGTGTGTGGTGGCCTGTGTCTATCCTTAAAATTGAGAAAATAAAGACAAAAATGTGCATATACGTATATATACCACAACAATTTTGGGTGGATGGCTCTATGACGGAAGTTGATTAGTTCGCTTAGGGTTTTCATTTGATGTCAAAGTTCACCACTTTTGAATAATTTCATTTTTGACCCAAAATCGTCTAAGTCCCCACCCCACCACAGCACTCTACAGCCACTTTGGGTACGCAGTTCTATGACAAAAGTTGCTCAGCTCACTTAGGGCTTTTATTTGATGCCAAAGTTCACCACTTTTAAAAATTTTCGTTTTTGACCCAAAATCGTCAAGTCCCCACCCCACCCCACCACAGCACTCTACAGCCACTTTAGGTACGCACTTCTATGACAAAAGTTGCTCAGTTCGATGCGGGCTTTCACTTGGTATCAAATTTGACCACTTTTGAAAAATTTCATTTTTGACCCAAAATCGCCTAAATCCCCACCCCACCCCACCACAGCACTCTACAGCCACTTTGGGTAAGCAGTTCTATGACAAAAGTTGCTCAGCTCACTTAGGGCTTTCATTTGATACCAAATTTTACCACTTTTGAAAAATTTTATTTTTGACCCAAAATCGCTTAAGTCCCCACCCCACCCCACCACAGCACTCTACAGCCACTTTGGGTATGCAGTTCTATGACAAAAGTTGCTCCGCTCACTTAGGGCTTTCATTTGATACCAAATTTGACCACTTTTGAAAAATTTTATTTTCGACCCAAAATCGCCTAAGCCCCCACCCCACCCCACCACAGCACTCTACAGCCACTTTGGGTATGCAGTTCTATGACAAAAGTTGCTCCGCTCACTTAGGACTTTCATTTGATACCAAATTTGACCACTTTTGAAAAATTTTATTTTCGACCCAAAATCGCCTAAGCCCCCACCCCACCCCACCACAGCACTCTCTAGCCACTTTGGGTATGCAGTTCTATGACAAAAGTTGCTCAGCTCACTTAGGGCTTTCATTTGATACCAAATTTTACCACTTTTGAAAAATTTTCTTTTTGATCCAAAATCGCCTAAGTCCCCATCCCACCCCACCACAGCACTCTACAGCCACTTTGGGAGTTAAAAAGAAAAGAAAAAAGAGATTATTATAATTTTTTTTCTCTATTCATATTTCTTTTTATTATTTTTTTTAATTTTTTTTTTTTTTATATTTTTAATTTTTATATATTTTTTTTTTTTTTTTTTTTTTTTTTATTTTTTTTTTTATTTAATTTTTTTTTATTTTATTTTTTTTTTTTTTTTTTTTTTTTGGATAGGCTTAGATCCATTATGCATGGGGTATAATTTTATTCTATGATCTCCATTAATACTTTAAAGTTGCTTCCAACCCTCCATTTGCGTCACTTAGGGCTTTCATTTGATACCAAATTTGACCACTTTTGAGAAACTTTATTTTCGACCATTTAACCCCCTAACCCACTGACCCTTCAAACGGCAAAGTAGAACCAGCCCAGCAAAATAGGTACGTCGGACGGCAAAACGAATACCGGGAATGAGCTGGGCACACCAGAAAACCCCTATAGACAAAGTTTTGAGAGGCCAGGTAGAGCCTACTATGGACCTCCAGGAAGCGGTTTCCGACTTGACCCTCCAGACGGCAAAGTAGAACCAGCCCAGCAACATAAACACGTCGGACGGCAAAACGGATACCGGGAATGAGCTGGGCACACCAGAAAACCCCTATAGACAAAGTTTTGAGAGGCCAGGTAGAGCCTACTATGGACCTCCAGGAAGCGGTTTCCGACTTGACCCTCCCGACGGCAAAGTAGAACCAGCCCAGCAATATAGACACATTCTCCGTGCCAGAAAACCATTGTATGGAAGATTTGAGCTTTCAAAGTTGAATAGATAGCGAGAAATTTCGATTTTTCATTTTTCGAATTTTCGCCATTTTTGACGGGCCACTGTGGTCGATAGGGAAGGGATAGAGAAACGCAACCTGGACCGTTAGTTAGTTCAATATATGTAATTTCTGAGTATAAAAAGAAATCAGCTCCAGCTCGTAACGTTCGACCTGAGCGACGACCACAAAAGTGGTCACCTTTCGCTATGAGCCGACTTTGCGGCGCCACTGCGGCGCTGTGGCGCAGCTGCGGCGCAAAAAAAGTTGTGATTCTTAAATTCTTTAGAGGGTACTACTAGACCCCATAGCCCTTTAGGTTGGCCCACCGCTGCAGATCACGTGAAAGCGGCGAACATTATGTACAATACAACCATCAAAGAGGAGAAACCGGAAAAAAAACATCGCCGCCATAACCGGTCCGGGGCGCAACTTTTTAACGGTAAGTGATACGGGGCTGAAACTTCACAGACATACTAAACTCGATGTGCTCTACAATTTGCGCATGAAATCTGCGCAGGATCTGCGCAGGATTTTGCGCAGCTTCTGCGCAGCTTATTTTACACTGTCTCCAGCCACTTTTCACACATATTATAGGGGTCGCTGCCGCGACCCCTATGATACGGTTAAAATTATAGAACGCACCCTATAGGCCTCCAGACCACGCATGCTAACAGCAAGGAAGATATTATCTTGGGCATCCGATTTGCTGGCCCTCAGCCCATACAGGTGAAGATTGACAGAAGAAGGAGCTCGAGACAGTTCCCGACAAAATCGTCTCCTGGCCTCTCCAGCTGACAGGCCGTTCAGATCACTGTGCATTGCCGGCATATGTCGACAGATGTAGTCAAGGCCACGGGCATTGATCACCCACATTGGAAAATATTGCTAAAACATCAGTAATACAGCTATAATTATGAAATACGATCAAAGTCAATAAAATCATAAATAAACAAAAATCAAGTCAACAAAAATACGAAAGCTCAATCGCAAAATCTTAACTTACTTCCAATAATATCGTGCTGATTTCGCAGAAAACTGCTGACCTCACACAAAACTTGAGTTCACCAAATCGCACAAAAGCACCTAACAAAGACGACAATAACTATAGCTATAGACACTAGCTAGCGCCTTATCGTTCAGCCATCCCGTTACAAGTGCTAACTGTGAGTGTACGACATTATTACCAAGAAAGGTAAAGGTAATAGGCAAAGGCAACGACAAACGTAATCACACACATACCTCCGCTTTGAAATATCCAGTGACATGATGGGTTGGATCAAAATCACCATAGTCAGACTGGAGGGCGAGGGCCACAACCTCAAAGACGCGCTCCTCCGCCACACAACAGCTGGAGTCCCACTGCTGGCACAGGTTCTCACGTAACTGCAGATAATAGTGTAATAGGCTCAGCTCGTCCCTGAAAACAAGCAACTGTACATTACAACACATGTACATTACCTGGAGTGCCTCGCGTTTTCCTGGCATCGGGTACTCTAATCTACAGCTAAAAGCGGTGGGCAAAAGTTCGATTAGAGCAAAGCTTCAAGAGTCTTAATTATTTAAACTATACAGACAACAGCATGGAACTGGAGGGGGCGATCCCCTGGAAATGTAAGTCATCCATTAAACTTGTTCAAAAAAGTAAGCCTGCGCGAAGCTCAGTTCTAATAACAAAAGGCTTTGGCACAACGGCACAGTGCTTTTACATAAGATTTATCGGGCATTATTTTAGATAGTATCGAAGATAGTACATATCAGGGTATTTTTAAGGGATTTTTTCCCGTGGGGCGGCTGGTCAGGGAGGGGGAATTTTTGCAAAAACGAGCCAAAATTGTTATTTTGTGGCGTACTTAGAAGGTAGAAAATCAAAAATTTCTCAACAATGCCTGAATTAAGGCTAGAAATTATTTTATGAAAACATTTTATAAACACAACTCCCGCGAAGCCGGAAAATTTTTGAAAATTTACCTGTTAAAAATTTGGTCACTCAAAAATTTCACGGAGGGGGAAGCAAAAAATCCCGAGAGGGAGCGATTTAAGAGGGTAGGCATTTTCGGAGGGAGGTCAATTTTCTGAGGGGTCCTGTAAAAAATACCATGTATATATACTATAATATCAGATACAGTCAACTTACCGTATCATAAACACATAATCGACAAAAACACGGACACGAAAGTAAAGCATCAAATACGGATTTCCTGAATGATCTAATCCCTGAAAATAATGAATGGATCAAATATAGTAAAGGTTCGAAAAAAATACACCGGCCGGGTCCGAAAAAAATACACCCACCCTAACTCAGGCTAGAAGCTACGGACCCCAGCCAAACTGTACCCCATAATAGCGCAAGCTTATTTATATCCAGCCATGGTATGGATGTTTCCCTAAGGCCCCGCACACACGCAGACTGAGGACGCAAAAATGGTACTATGAAAAAGTTGGTTGTCAACTTTTGGATCAGTTGGCAACTTTTTGGCTCTTGTTCGCTGCACTAAAGCTATAGTAGCACCTATTGTTTTAACATAATACACATTGCTTCTAGTTTTTTTGGCAATAGGTTCGGGCGCCCCTGCGCCGCACAGTTGCGCAGCAGCGGGTGTATTTTTTTTCGGACCAGCTGGGCACTTGGGTCCGAAATAAAAATACACCTAAAAATTCTTATTTTAGCTGCTAGAAATCGACCAGGTGTCGAGTATCCGCGTTTTTAACAGCATTTATGGCTGTAGCATGCACTGACGGTCTCCTGGGTTGGTTCCAAGGGGTCAATCTTTATCTTACTACAGTGTCGTATGATTGGCTTGAAAATTTGTCCTCAACTGACCAGAACTTTACTGGGATGACTTTTAGCGCTGTTTTATGCTAGCATTCACAGCTATAGCAGTGATTCCAGTAATACTGATTTAATTTTAGAAGCGAGTAGACTGTAGGTACTGCATTTTCAGGACCTCAAGCCGCTGCAAATTGCTTGCTAGTCTCGGTAACAAAAGTCGACGATATTCCGGGTAGTCAGAGCATTGAAACGACTTGAAAAAGTCAGGACAATTACGAATCTAGAGTAAACTTAATAAAATTGGAAAAATTGATTTTTTACCATTTTGGACCGGTCCGGACCCTGTTCAGGGCGCCACGGGCCGCTGGGACCACTTTGGAGGGGTCCTCCAATGACAAAAAATGTTTGCCTCACCAAGGGCTTTCATTTGATACCAAACATGGCCACTTTTGGAAAAATCGATTTTTTACCATTTTGGACCGGTCCGGAACCCCGGTCAGGGCGCCACAGGCCGCTGGGACCACTTTGGAGGTGTCCTCCAATGACAAAAAATGTTCGCCTCACCAAGGGCTTTCATTTGATATCAAACTTGGCCACTTTTTGAAAAATCGATTTTTTACCATTTTGGACCGGTCCGGACCCCGGTCAGGGCGCCACAGGCCGCTGGGACCACTTTGGAGGGGTCCTCCAATGACAAAAAATGTTCGCCTCACCAAGGGCATTCATTTGATACCAAACTTGGCCACTTTTAGAAAAATCGATTTTTGGCCATTTTGGGCATGGTCCACGGTCCGGACCCCTGGCCAGGGCGCCACAGGGGTCTGGCCGGTACCTACTATAGCCCACGTGGTAGTGCTCCCGCTGCCCACCCCACACGCCCAATATGAAAGCTATACCTGCAGCGGATCTTTCTATGGGAGAGGTTAAAGTTGGACCTGCGACACGGTAGGGGCCCACCTCCATCAGGGTGCCCCCCAGCCCCACGGATAGGTGATAGAGCAAAACTAATGGGCCATTTAGATTCACCATATAGGGGTTCCTATTCGAATACGAAACCTCAGCCCAGCAGCTCTTACGTATAGGGCTGCCTACTCCATAGGCCCAGACCCCCCTTTTACACGTTAACTATTGACCCCTGGCCAGGGCGCCACAGACCACCGAGCAGCACCATCTCGCTTCCTACCGTAGTTCCCCTCGGGGTAATGCTACACAGCCCATATGAGTTCCTGGCTTTGAGCCTAGCTCTCTGTGCGATCGACCAAAAATTTTCGGACTTACTTTTTCCGGGGGTCCAAAATGGGGGGTCCCCCCTATGTACACAGACCTATGGGGGGGGGGGGGGGGTCCTAGAGCCTCCAAAACTGATTTCCCCTTAAATGGGGGGGATTCTATACAAAAAAGGACCAAAAATTCCTAGGGGGTCGAAGCCCTCCGAGCCCTAGGGTGGGGGGAAAATGAGGAGAGAAAACACGAGCTGGAAAAGGGGCTATTTTTCATATCTCGAGATTGGCTGGACCGATTCGGCTGAAATTTTCACAGCATGTACCCCTGCCCACAGGCTCTTCACACAGCGAGTTTGAGCCCGATCGGTCCACTCCTCCCTGAGATATTAAAAAACTATTTCCAAAAATTAGCATTTCCCCAAAATTACCCTATTCTAGGTAGTGCGCTGACGCGCACTACCTGATATACGTATATGTATACGCACTCGCGAATTTTGTGGATATTATTTTTCTGTTTTTCCTGTCTACTTTTCTTATCTTCAAATTGCGATGACAGGACTGCCAGCCAGATCTATGCCTAATAGTTTTTAGCATTTACGCGATAAAAGTTCTTAAATACTGGCATGTTCGGATTGGTAGCTCGAATGCTGAGAAAATCCGAAGAAAAAGTGGTATGAGAAAATGGTATGAGAAACGTGCATCAAAAATGCAATTGAAAGATGTAGCATGAAGTCTCGTAATCTACGTACGGCTTAATACTGATTTACTATTCAAACTTTGTCGAAGCGTAACATAAATTACAAAGACAATATAGAGCGGGGAATTTGGGGCGGCAGCCCCCAATATTTGAGAAATTTTGTAAAAACATCACTGTTAAAACATGATAGAAACTTTGCATTCTTTTTTAAATTTGGTGCTACTTCCACATTTTGGCTTGGTCATTCTTTCGTCATTTTTATTTTGACGTCGTCAAAATCATTGTTCATTTCTGCAAACGACGCTATTTTTGACCAAAAACCTAGACTGAATCTCGGATGCACCGGGGACAGGTCCAGGCCCCGGTAGTCAGGCCCCGGCCCCGGTGGTCAGGCTCCGGTACCAACCGGGGCTAAAAATTAGCAAAATTTGTAAATTTTTGACATTTTTTGGCCAAAATTTTGAATTTTCGAAAGTTAGAAAGTGTTACAAATCGTTTGCAATTCCCGCCGATATGAATGAAAACAACGATAGTAAAATTTGTATATACACACGTATATCAAAAATTATTGCAAACTTTAAATTTTCTAGAAAATATTTGAAAATTTTCGATTTGGGCCCCCAATTTCCAGGCCCCGCCCCCGGTACCGGGGCCACGATGATGGGGCCCCGGCCCCGGTGCATCTCTAGTAGAAGCGTTTATGAATCACTATTTCTGAATTTGAAATAACCTGTTCCAATAAATGTTTGAATTTTGATTTATATATAATTATACACGTTTAAGTTCAGAATAATGTAAATGAACACACTAATCGCGCCGCAGGCGCGGAATTTCCTGTTTTATTTGCTTTTCAATAGTTTAGTGAAAAATGATCACCTGCACTGAAGATGACGGGGGGGGGCAGGCCCGCACCCAGGACTTAGAAAAGGGGGGTCCAAGGTAAAACGGAGCGGGGGGTCTGGGGGGCGGAGCCCCCCAGAAGCTGAAGAAATTTTGCATTTTTGCCCAAAAACAGTACATTGGACGTTTATTTCTTGCAAAAAGCGAATTATCGCGCCGAAGGCGCAAAAATTTTTTAAAAATAGCTGTTTTTACCAGAAAAATAGCAAAAATTTTCCTTTTTGTCATCCCAAAAGGGGGGGTCTAGACCCCTTGAACCCCCCCCCCCTGGATGCGGCCTTGGGGGGGGGTCAGGGCTCAAAAAGGGGTGGGTCCGGACCGGACCCCACGGACCACCCCCTGGATACGCCCCTGGCTGCCAGACATAATCTGCACAATAACGGCTGACCCCCCCCAACAACTGAGTATTTATTACCCAGTACACAATTGTGTACGCTCACTAGCTCTATGTTTATGTGCTGAAGCTCGCAAGAAGTACTAATCTGTCCGCGTAGATTGTATATACCTGTTTCGATTAAACTAAACGAAAACTGAATCGAAAACCAAATTTTAGATTCGTATTCTGCTGGAAAAACCATAACATATGCATACAACTTTTCTGTAAGCTCAAAGAAATAAAGTGTATTTAGTCTTACAGACGCAGTCAATGACTTGATGTTCTTTGGAAAAACCTTCACCATTTTGGTACAATCATCCAGAAATCTATATTCACAATCTGAAATACACATATTTACATTAATTATCCAGTTTAGACAACAAATTAGGTAGGTTATTTAGCTGTAAATTCCGTATTGCACAAGAAAATAACAAAAATCCTTGCTAAAACTGGGAAAATAGATTTTCAAGCTGGAATTTTCCAGAAACCTATGGTTTTTGCTACGTAATCTAATCATAGGTTAAGCGGTCGAACTTGTTTTCCTTAATTTACAACCTCACCACTCATTTGCATTTGACAGGCTAGTTTCCGTGTTTGTACAATCTACCTGAGGCATGCAGGCAGAAAATCATATAGCAAGTGAACTAACCTGATAACTCAAAAAACTGTCTCTGAAAAAAGACCATGAGCTTGGCGATTGGCTACAATACATATATATATATATATATATATATATATATATATATATATATATATATATATATATATATACGTACATATATACGTACCTATTATTTGAGCTAACCCAAAAAATCTCTGATCCATGACCAATTCACTGCACAGAAAAACAGATACATCCTTCACCAAACAGCGTTTAATCTGAAACAAGCAATATATACGTAATACAAATATATATATATATATATATATACCAACAAAGCAAAGCAAATAACGGATTAAAACCAATACCTGGCAACTCTGATGGAGGGCGCACCCTGCCGAGAAATTGAAGAATTTTTAAACTTCTCATTTCTCAGTCATTTTTTGAAGCACCTGAACATGTTCAGTTCATTGTTGTGTTTTAAATTATATATATATATATATATATATATATATATATATATATATATATATATATATTAGGGATCGACCGGAATTCCGGTTTCGGTTCCGGTACTTTTTGGTTCCGGTTCCGGTACCGGTTTTTGAAAACGTACCAGAACCGGAACCAATTTAGCCTATTATCAAAAGCAAAATTTTATTAAAATTTTCAAAAATTTTATCAAACTTCTTTAAAACTTTTTGAAAAACTGCGATTCTCTTATAACAGAATATGATTTATTCAAAAATTTTCGCCTGCGGCGCTTTTGCATTACTTAGAATGTTTCGAATTTGTAATAATAATGTCTAGTGTATCGTTATATATATATATATTATAAAACAAAAATACTTAATAACTCAGATTAGATAGTACAAGACCGCCGAAACTTTTAAATTTAAGTATACCTAATGCTGAATAGAAATTACTGAAGCCTTACCGTCGACCTATGCTATTTCAAAATTATAGAGTGCGCTGTTGTATATATAATCAAATGTCAGTTTTAGCTTAAATTTAATCTTTTTAATTGTTTAAATCGAAATTGGTCTTTAAATATGGACTACGTAAGTCTGTTGCTCTTTGTTTAGTAATTAATCCATTGCGCAGATCAACAGAATTACTAAAAAATTATGGATGGAACAAATAGCAATGGTTTTTAAAAGTCTTTTGAAGAAACGTCATTTAAAATTTAAAAATCCTGATGAAGCTAAACTAAAAGGAAGAAATTTTGTTTAATTCAAGTTGGAGAAATTGTGCATTTCGGCTTTCTTTGAAACTTGTGAAAAATACTTTTGGGTTATATATTTAATGGATGAAAATTTATATATAATATTTCAATCATGCAAAAACCATTTGCATTTTAATCAGAAAACTCCAATAACAAAGTATATAATTATACTGAGATATAACAACAAGCTAAGGAATTAAAAGCCGATGTTCTAAACAAGTCCAATTTTGTATATAGCTGATGTTACCTAAGTTCATAACCAGATTAGATTTACAATACGGAATTTATACAAGAACAGTAATTTTCAGTAAAGTTTTGATTTTGTCTGAAGTACGGAGAGAATAAAAGTAAACTAAAATAGTAATATATACAGTAATGTAGATATCTTTTGTTTTCTAAAAATGTAAATGGCATTATTTTTTATTTTGCGTTTTGGAAATGCTGCAACGCTTCTAATAAAGTAAATGAACTTTTTGATTATGACTAGAAATTATCAGGCAAGCCAGATAAAAACTAAACATGTTTGACTTATTTTGTCGATGGAGCAGTTGTTGGTGCTCGCAAAAATTTTGGTGGAATCAATTTCTATCTACTTATATTTAGCTTAATTTAAAATTCAGCTTAACCAAGTAAGAAGTTAAACTTTATTTGCAAGTAAATGTCCTTTAAGTCAACTTGCATTCGATTAAATTATTCATGGAAATTCGTATATAGAATGTAAAAATACAGATGCCGTTTATTCATCGAAAATGTGCTCGAATAATATAAATATAGCATATTCATACCGTGTATAATTAATTTTAAATTTAAAATGTTAATTTTAAAGCTATAATGTAGTAAAGTTTAACTGGGCTATAAGACAAAAATCTCTTAATAAATTGCAAATTTCATGTTCCTGCATTGAAATACCTATATAAAATATAAAGCAAACGTTATTACAATGTTCTAGTAACTATAAAAAAAGCGACAAATTGTGCAGAAATTGTCCAAAACGTCAGAAAAAATTTTGATTTTTGTAGTGTTAAAGAGCTGGTTCCGGTTCCGGTTTTTTAAAGCCAATTCCGGTTCCGGTTCCGGTTTTCTGAAGTTCCGGTAGATCTCTAATATACAAGTAACAGAAATGCTCCGCACAAAAGAGAATATATAATATGTGTGTGTTGGCTGCGTCTATATTATATCCTTTACATTCCGGTTGAAGAAGTAAAGACAAAAGTT
>JASAND010023866.1:0-27772 GCA_030248195.1 Trissonchulus latispiculum
CTAAGTTACGCTCTCGGGCAGCGTCATGTACAGGCGTATTTCCATCCCTATCCTAAAGACAGCAAACACATTCAAAATTTGAAAAACAGCAAGTAATAAGCAACTAAGTAGTCACGAGAAGGCTCAGATTCGTTTTAAAAGGCCGATTTTCTGCGAAATTTTTATACTACACATTAGGCCGATATATTTTACTATATATATACGTACGCAATCTTTTATAATCACTCATCACCGTTTCCAGAATCTTCAAGACTTGAGGTTTCCTTCTTGCCAAATCCCAGTATCATGTCATCATAGAGTATATACCTGTATCTGAAGATTGATAGCAGGCTGTCGCAGTAACAGCTGCACAATGTCCAAACGATTCTTCATAACAGCGAGATGTAGTGGACTGTTCCCGTCAGTATTCTGTTTGTTGATGTCCGTACCAGGATGCTGAACCAACAGGTAAACAATTTCTTCGGGAACAAAATCAGAGCTAATAAAACACAACATATAAAAACAATAAAATCTAGAACATCGCCCTCTGAAGAACGCAAAAGTCTGACCGACCAAATCCAGGGCCGCGTTGCAAAAGATTCTCCTATAAGTACGCTCCTAGGAGTGTACTTAGGCTGATGTCTGGGAGCTGTCTAAGAGAGTAGGAGACCTCCTAAGCCCGTTTCAAAAGATTTCTCCTAAGTTTAGCTGATGCAGATCCTAACTTAGGAGAAAAGCTAGGAGTGGTAGCCAGCACTCCTAACCTACGAGAATCTTTTGAAACTTTCCTCTTAAGTGACCACCTAAGCAGAACTTAGGAGCTTCTAGGCTTAGAAGAATCTTTTGCAACGCGGCCCAGAAAACTAAAAAACCTGAAGCTGTTACAAGTAGGGACATTCTCCAGACCCTCCATTCTTTTCCAAAATATACAACTCTTCACATAAACTCCTGACAACACAAATTAATCCAAGCTTACTACATAATAGCATAGTGTAAGCTAGTGTCCCCTTGATCATCTGTAACGTTCACATCAACACCGATTCTGAGCAGGCGCTTCACAGCCTGGGTATCACCATGATACACGGCTTTGTGTATTATGCGACCGTCATTGTTCATAACCACCGTACTAGCCTGGAACCGTTTACAGAAAAAGGTTAGTAATTTTTGAAAACTGCGCTACAATAGTATTATTATGTAAGGTAATAACGAAAACCGATGTAATTATGATGATGATAATGAAGCCAACACTAGTTATAACGGCGGCATGATACAGTGAGGCGCGTCGACGCGCGTCCCTGTGTGTTTACAACTATCCTATTGTAGCGAGTTTACACCCATAAACCCATGCAGATTTGCATACGCGCTAGGCAACTTATGAGTTATGACTGCAACTATGAATATAACCTAAAAGCAAAAACTATAAATTATCATGTTAAGTCACCCACTAAATTTGGATCGGCCTCAACATGCTCCAGCACTCTATTCCAATTGTCCGTTGACACCAGCTCAAGCAAATCTTCCTGAGTAATGGTGGCTGCTGGAGAAATAACGTATGGCACGCTGTTTACAGGGACAACGTCTGTGGATGACGCGGCTAAGTTAACCACCAGCTAAAGCATAAAAGGGCGGACAATAAAGCAAACACACAGGTAGCGCAAAAACAAAGAATGCTTACATGGTGAAGACCAGGGAAAATCACCAGTTTATCAAATGAAAAATAACACGCATACAGAATTTGAGCGTAATAATTCATAACAAACAATAAGGAAGTCTACAAAACTACACACTCAATACCATACCAAGGTCAGTGAATTTGGATGAAAGGTGTAGCGAGCACCAGATGAAAAAGACACTCTGACTCCGCCATCACGAGTAAGTCGATGAACGACACCTTCCATTCCGATGCACTGAAAAAGACAATGTTCCTTTAAATATTTATACTCCATTGAAGCGATGTAGCAACTGGCAAAAAATCCAAAAGGATCACAGCAATAGTACAAACACAAGGAAAAGCAGAGGAGACAGGAATAGAGTTAGTTAAACTAGACTATGATACGTTGCTACGATAAAGAAAACAACAGTAAAAATTTTCAAAAAATAGTTAACCTCTTCCATAGGATCAGCCCATCCCCATGGAGAGGACTGCTGGATACACTCCACTTCCTGCAAAATTACTGCTCACCCGGACTCGATCACCCACTGCAAATGAAGTCACAGAAGGCATCGGCTGATACTCGGGGTGACCTATAAATTTGAACAAAAAACGGCTTGGGATCAAAACAGTCACTCAAACGGGAGCTATAAAGTTTCGTGAATATGGCCGTCGAAAACTACAGCTGATTTTTGGTAGCTTTAAAACCACTAAAACTTACCAGTCTTGCAAGAAAGGACGAGTTTAGACCAAAAGTTTCTAAACAATTCTGTTCAACATTCTGTTGCCTTCGCCGGTTTTGTAACATTATAAAAATGAATAAAGTAGTTGACAAAATGCTAACTTGCGACAATAACTATACTTTACTTACACATTAACACATGCATGACTAAAACATAGTTACCAAGGCGAGGTAAATGATCAGGATAATAGAGCGGTCCACGACTAGCCTTTTGTACCATTAAATCCACCTGTCCCTGATATCCCAAACGAGCACAGATAATCTTATTTATCCCCTTTCAATGGACCTGAGCAATACAGTTACCGAAATTCTCCTTCCATCCCTCTAAGTCCACAATTTTGCCTTCAGCACTGGTTCCGCCTAAACAAACATTAAAATTAAAGTTCATTTCCAAAGGCGACAGAAAAACTGTAAAAAAACAGCTTTTTTCGCTGCACATCCCTGTAGCAGTCTACATAAAACAAGCTACTTTTACTAAGCGTTGCTGGACATTAGGTTAGCCACTTTGGCCATCCTCCCCTTACATTCCTAGCCCCGCTTTTTCCGAATAGAAAACGCCCAGAATACATAAAACCTCCGCACAATGTCGGTGTGTGAATACGAATCTCTAATGCAATATGTGTATAGGAACTAAAGTCTGACACAAAAATATTGTGTACAGTATCTGTAGTTCCTCCAGTGAACTCAATATACGTCGTAACCCTATAAAACCATATATTTTTCGGAATCCTTGCAGCGAGACAAACATTTTTATAAAATTTAAAATTTTTTAAAATTTCAAAAATTTTAAAATATCGGTTTTTCGGGGAATTTTTCCGACCAAACAGGCTATTCAGCTCATTCTTTTGCAAATATTTTCCCGCCCGAAGACGCATCGATTCGACACAAGAACGAAAAAATCGGTTGAGAAATAAGCACTTTTATTCCAAAATTTCGTTTTTCCATTTCCTTTGATGTTTGCCGCTTTTGCAGCATTGACTGGTTATTACTCGCGACTCGCTCACCGGAAAAATTTTTCGATTAGATTTTCAGGACCGCCTAGGCGCCCGCTTTCACCTGAATATGTGGTATTTCAAAATTTGAAAATCGATTTCTTTGAAAAAATACCAAATTTTTTGACCCAAAATTTCGGCATACCAATTTTGGCAAAATTGTGTAAAAATAATGTAATCATAAAATTCAAGCTGAGCTGAATCCAACGATAGTAAAGCTTTTTGTTGCTACGAATTATAGTTGGCGCCAGCAATGAAATTTTAAACAATATCCCTTATTTCAGCTGGTTTTGCTAGTTTACACTGCTTCATTCAAATCACGACGGGCCGGCAACATCAAAGAGAGCCAAAAACCAGCTGAAATAAGGGATATTGTTTAAAAATTCATTGCTGGCGCAATACCAACTCGTAGCAACAAAAGCTTTATATCATTGGATTCAGCTCAGCTTGAATTTTATGATTATGTTATTTTTACTCACTTTTGCCAGAATTGCTATGCCGAAATTTTGGGTCAAAAAGTGGTATTTTTCAAAAAATCTATTTCCAAATTTTGAAATACCACATATATTATGTGAAAGCGGGTGCCTAGGCGGTCCTGAAAAATCTAATCGAAAAATTTTTCGGGTGAGTTGTCGCGAGTAATAACCAGTCAAAGTTGCAAAAAGCGGCAAACATCAAAGGAAATTTCAAAAACGAAATTTTGGAATAAAATGCTTATTTCTCAACCGATTTTTTTCGTTCTTGTGTCAATCGATTCGTCCTCGGACGGGGAAATTTTTTGTGAAAGAATGAGCTGAATAGTTTGCAATTTGGTCCGAAAAATTCCCCGAAAAACCGATATTTTAAAAATTTTTGAAATTTGTAAAAAATTTTAAATTTTATAAAAATGTTTGTCTCGCTGCAAGGATTCCGAAAATATATGGTTTTGCGAGAGGTTTTCGACGTATATTGAGTTCACTGGAGGCCTTACTGATTTTGTACACACATTTTTGTGTCAGACTTTAGTTAGGTTAATCATCTTTGCTTTCTTCTTTCGGACTACTATTTGATTATTTATTTATGGGGGGGGTCCATGTTTGGGCCATTTTTTCTGCTTTTCCCGATTTCGCTGATTTTCACATATTTAATTGTGTATTTTAACGAGTTTTTAAATTTAAAGTCGTAGCTCTTACGGATGAGATACTTCTCGAAGTTGATATTTCATGTGTTAAACATAAGTTGTTACATCTTCGCGTGCGCCAAAATATCTCCCGACAAACGTTGATGAATCTAGACAAATTATACATTAAAATAACGCTGAAATGTTAAACTGCGGTATCTTAGAATTATAATTTTAGTTTAGGCCTTTAAATTTTTTTAATTAATTTTTGAAGCAATGAAAATTAACACGATTTTAGCATCACTTTAAATTTTTATACTTCAAAAATTAATTAAAAATTTTAAAGGCCTAATTCCAAAAATACCGCAGTTTAACATTTCAGCATTATTTTAATGTATAATTTGTCCAGATTCATCAACGTTTGTCGGAGATTTTTTAAAAATAGTGAAAAAAAAAAATATGACAACTTTTTAAATTTCCCATATTTAAATCTCAACTTTGAGCTGAAATTACTTTGACAACCGTAAGAGTTACGACTTTAATTTTAAGAACTCGTTACATACAATATACTATTTGGACAATAAAATACGTATGTGAAAATCAGAAGAGATCGGAGAAAGTAAAAAATGACCCAAAAACGGATCCCCCCTAAATTTAAACAATTTAAAAATTAAAAGAATAACAAAATTATACCCCTACGCGACATGAAGGATTATCGGTGAATTTACGCAAACACGATACATCTAAATATCGTATTTTATTAGTATATAGTGCATGCGAGTTCGGCCAGGCATGGTTCATACACTGGCAGAACATCAGTGGAGAAGTGGACAAGAGACCTTTAACTTACCCACGGTAGTCTGTAAATGTGCAGCCATACAGTAACCAGGAACAACTATGGCATTTTTGAACAATCCCCGGGAGACGATGGGAGTCGATTCGGATCGAGAATGGACCAGACGGGAATCCGAACCAGGGCCAAAACAGCGTCGCTGAAAGATGTGGGTCAGATCGTGTGCACCACTCATGTAACAGTAAGTGCACAGCTGGACCTGTCAAAGGATCACGCCGAGCACACAGGTGGACAGGTCCAGCACATTCCAAGAATAGGATCTGCACTGCAGCCCGCACAACTACATCCCGTCTGACAAATTCCTAAAAACTTATTCGGAAGAATAAAACCCGAAGGCTGGCCTTTTCCTACAGGGGGGGGGGGTGCCCCCCCCAGACTTGGGTCGCCCCTCCAGAATCGCCCCCCAGGATTCGGACCTTTTCCTGTAAACCGCCAAAAATGCCCGGACAAATGGGCCTTCCCCCTTAGAACTCTAAAATGCCCGGAAAAATAGGGTTTTCAGGGTAAATTTTGAAATTTTTCGGCTTCGCCGATTTTTGCCCATTTTTAGCTATTTTAGCTTAAATTTAAGTTAAAAATAGTTGATTTTTTAGTTTCCAGCGCGCAAAAAATAGCTATTTTTTGGCATTTTTGAAAAAAGTTTTCCCCCCCCCTCCCACCGAGTTGGAAGCTGGCCTCACACGTAGAGAGCGAACAGCTCTCTCACAACTCGATGTGGAGGCCACTCTACCATCCTGGCCAATTTTAGACACAGACTGGGCATTTCTCGACCTCCCCTCTGTCCGGACTGTAAACAGGGAGGAGGAGGACCTACAACATTTTATCCCTAAAATGTCCCACCCACCGGTCTCCCCGCCAGAAATGGATTCGGGTAGGATCCTACCCTGAGAGGTACTGACCAGGGGCCCCAAGGCAGTGATTGGGTTCCCTTAGGGATGTGGGGGCGCCTTCCGCGACCCCAATCAAATTGAAGACGATTCAATGATCCAGGAAGCAGAAGAAGAAAGAAGAAAGGAAGCGAACCCGACGGCCTAGTGGGAGGTAATCCAGGGGCCGGTCTAGCAATGTTCTTGAGCTAACTCAGGTTGAAAATGGGATTTTTCTAACTCAGATCCCCTCCTATCAAAACTTTGATTAATCCGGGTTGCTTGACCCGGGGTTCACTTATCTGATATCAACTATGATAGGGTTAGGCTAACCCCAATCACCTTATTAAACGCGAGTTTAAAAATCGTGGTTAACCCGGGTCACTTGAAAAGCAGCCTTTGCCTGAAAACCGGGTTAATCCCGCTTTGCTCATTTAGAGGTGCCTAAGCCTGGAAACGGGTTTTCTCCATTTGAACCCGGATTAGCGTAACCCAACCCCAATAATGTCTGATGGACTGTTTAACCCCTGGGTTAACGGCTTAACCCGAAAATTCCCTCGTTGTTTAACCCCGTTTTGATAAGACCGGCCCCAGAAGTGGTATGAAATTGAGAAAAGACAGCAGAAAAATAGCTTATTTTTAATCGGCAATAAGGCACTGTAAGCTTGCTCAAAATTTGAAAAGAGAAAAGCAGATTTAAGTTCATGGGCGAAACCCAAAAACTTCAGTGTCAAGTTGGGGGACCCCAAAAAAGTGCTAAGTAAACATTGGAAAGGTGCCCCACGCACTCTTTCTCCACAAAGAAAACACGGAACAGATATATATATATACGTATATATACTTCCTGGCTTTTTCCTGGGCAAAAATTTCTGGGGGGGGGGGGGAAGTCTGGGGGGGGGTCCCCCCCCAACCTAAGGGGGGGGGGGGCTCGGATTTCTGGGGGGGAGAAAACTTTTTCAAAAATGCCAAAAAATAGCTATTTTTTTGCTGCTGAGCTAAAAAATCAACTATTTTTAACTTAAATTTAAGCTAAAAATAGCTAAAAATGGGCAAAAATCCGGCGAAGCCGGAAAAATTTTTCAAAATTTACCCTGAAAACCCTATTTTTCCGGGCATTTTAGAGTTCTAGGGGGGGAAGGCCCATTTGTCCGGGCATTTTTGAGTTCTAGGGGGGGAAAGGTCCGAATCCTGGGGGGCGATTCTGGAGGGGCGACCCAAGTCTGAGGCACCCCCCCCCCCCTGTAGGAAAAAGCCAGACTTCGGGTTTTATTCTTCAGAATAAGTTTTTAGGAATTTGTCAGACGGGATGTCGTTGTGCGGGCTGCAGTGCGAATCCTATTCTTGGAATGTGCTGGACCTGTCACACCTGTGCTCAGCGTAGTCAACTGACAGTCCAGCTGTGCACTTACTGTTACATGAGTGGTGCACACGATCTGACCCACATCTTTCAGCGACGCTGTTTTGGCCCTGGTTCGGATTCCCGTCTGGTCCATTCTCGATCCGAATCGACTCCCATCGTCTCCCGGGGATTGTTCAAAAATGCCATAGTTGTTCCTGGTTACTGTATGGCTGCACATTTGCAGACTACCGTGGGTAAGTTAAAGGTCTCTTGTCCACTTCTCCACTGATGTTCTGCCAGTGTATGAACCATGTCTGGCCGAACTCGCATGCACTATATACTAATAAAATACGATATTTAGATGTATCGTGTTTGCGTAAATTCACCGATAATCCTTCATGTCGCGTAGGAGTGTATTTTATTTATTCTTTTAATTTTAAATTGTTTAAATTTAGGGGGGGATCCGTTTTTGGGTCATTTTTACTTTCTCCGATCTCTCTGATTTTCACATACGTATTTTATTGTCCAAATAGTATATTGTATGTAACGAGTTCTTAAAATTAAAGTCGTAACTCTTACGGTTGTCAAGTAATTTCAGCTCAAAGTTGAGATTTAAATATTGGAAATTTAAAAAGTTGTCATATTTTCGCGTGCACCAAAAAATCTCCCGACAAACGTTGATGAATCTGGACAAATTATACATTAAAATAATGCTGAAATGTTAAACTGCGGTATTTTGGAATTAGGCCTTTAAAATTTTTAATTAATTTTTGAAGTATAAAAATTTAAAGTGATGCTAAAATCGTGTTAAATTTCAATCATTCAAAAATCAATTAAGGAATTTTAAAGGCCTAAACTAAAATACTAATTCTAAGATACCGCAGTTTAACATTTCAGCGTTATTTTAATGTAAAATTTGTCTAGATTCATCAACGTTTGTCGGGAGATATTTTGGCGCACGCGAAGATGTAACAACTTATGTTTAACACATGAAATATCAACTTCGAGAAGTATCTCATCCGTAAGAGCTACGACTTTAAATTTAAAAACTCGTTAAAATACACCATTAAATGTGTGAAAATCAGCGAAATCGGTGAAAGTAGAAAAAATGGCCCAAAAATGGACCCCCCTGAAATAAATAATCCCATAGTAGTCCGAAAGAAAAGAAAGCAAAGATGCGTAACCTAACTAAAGTCTGACACAAAAATGTGTGTACAAAATCTGTAAGGCCTCCAGTGAACTCAATATACGTCGTAACCCCATAAAACCATATATTTTCGGAATCCTTGCAGCGAGACAAACATTTTTATAAAATTTAAAATTTTTTAAAATTTCAAAAATTTTAAAATATCGGTTTTTCGGGGAATTTTTTCGGACCGTGCAAGCTATTCAGCTCATTCTTTCACAAAAATTTCCCCGTCCGAAGACGCGTCGATTGACACAAGAACGAAAAAAATCGGTTGAGAAATAAGCATTTTATTCCAAAATTTCGTTTTTCCATTTCCTTTGATGTTTGCCGCTTTTTGCAACTTTGACTGGTTATTACTCGCGACTCGCTCACCCGAAAAATTTTTCGATTAGATTTTCAGGACCGCCTAGGCGCCCGCTTTCACATAATATATGTGGTATTTCAAAATTTGGAAATAGATTTTTTGAAAAATACCACTTTTTGACCCAAAATTTCGGCATAGCAATTCTGGCAAAAGTGAGTAAAAATAACATAATCATAAAATTCAAGCTGAGCTGAATCCAATGATATAAAGCTTTTGTTGCTACGAGTTATATTGCGCCAGCAATGAATTTTTAAACAATATCCCTTATTTCAGCTGGTTTTTGGCTCTCTTTGATGTTGCCGCCGTCGTGATTTGAATGAAGCAGTGTAAACTAGCAAAACCAGCTGAAATAAGGGATATTGTTTAAAAATTCATTGCTGGCGCAATACAATTCGTAGCAACAAAAGCTTTATATCGTTGGATTCAGCTCAGCTTGAATTTTATGATTACATTATTTTTACTCACTTTTGCCAAAATTGCTATGCCGAAATTTTGGGTCAAAAATTGGTATTTTTCAAAAAAATCGATTTTCAAATTTTGAAATACCACATATATCAGGTGAAAGCGGGCGCCTAGGCGGTCCTGAAAATCTAATCGAAAAATTTTTCCGGTGAGCGAGTCGCGAGTAATAACCAGTCAAAGTTGCAAAAAGCGGCAAACATCAAAGGAAATGGAAAAACGAAATTTTGGAATAAAATGCTTATTTCTCAACCGATTTTTTTCGTTCTTGTGTCAATCGATGCGTCTTCGGGCGGGAAAATGTTTGTGAAAGAATGAGCTGAATAGCTTGCACGGTCCGAAAAAATTCCCCGAAAAACCGATATTTTAAAATTTTTGAAATTTTAAAAAATTTTAAATTTTATAAAAATGTCTATCTCACTGCAAGGATTCCGAAGATATATGGTTTTATAGGGTTACGACGTATGTTGAGTTCACTGGAGGCCTTACAGATTTTGTACACACATTTTTGTGTCAGACTTTAGTTCCTATATATATATTGCATTAAATTCGTATTCACACACCGACATTGTGCGGAGGTTTTATGTATTCTGGGCGTTTTCTATTCGAAAAAAGCGGGGCTAGGAATGTAAGGGGAGGATGGCCAAAGTGGCTAACCTAATGTCCAGCAACCAGTAAAAGTAGCTTGTTTTATGTAGACTGCTACAGGGATGTGCAGCGAAAAAAGCTGTTTTTACAGTTTTTCCGTCGCCTTTGGAAATGAACTTTAATTTTAATGTTTGTTTAGGCGGAACCAGTGCTGAAGGCGAAATTGTGGACTTAGAGGGATGGAAGGAGAATTTCGGTAACTGTATTGCTCAGGTCCATTGGAAAGGGATAAATAAGATTATCTGTGCTCGTTTGGGATATCAGGGACAGGTGGATTTAATGGTACAAAAGGCTAGTCGTGGACCGCTCTATTATCCTGATCATTTGCCTCGCCTTGGTAACTATGTTTTAGTCATGCATGTGTTAATGTGTAAGTAAAGTATAGTTATTGTCGCAAGTTAGCATTTTGTCAACTACTTTATTCATTTTTATAATGTTACAAAACCGGCGAAGGCAACAGAATGTTGAACAGAATTGTTTAGAAACTTTTGGTCTAAACTCGTCCTTTCTTGCAAGACTGGTAAGTTTTAGTGGTTTTAAAGCTACCAAAAATCAGCTGTAGTTTTCGACGGCCATATTCACGAAACTTTATAGCTCCCGTTTGAGTGACTGTTTTGATCCCAAGCCGTTTTTTGTTCAAATTTATAGGTCACCCCGAGTATCAGCCGATGCCTTCTGTGACTTCATTTGCAGTGGGTGATCGAGTCCGGGTGAGCAGTAATTTGCAGGAAGTGGAGTGTATCCAGCAGTCCTCTCCATGGGGATGGGCTGATCCTATGGAAGAGGTTAACTATTTTTTGAAAATTTTTACTGTTGTTTTCTTTATCGTAGCAACGTATCATAGTCTAGTTTAACTAACTCTATTCCTGTCTCCTCTGCTTTTCCTTGTGTTTGTACTATTGCTGTGATCCTTTTGGATTTTTTGCCAGTTGCTACATCGCTTCAATGGAGTATAAATATTTAAAGGAACATTGTCTTTTTCAGTGCATCGGAATGGAAGGTGTCGTTCATCGACTTACTCGTGATGGCGGAGTCAGAGTGTCTTTTTCATCTGGTGCTCGCTACACCTTTCATCCAAATTCACTGACCTTGGTATGGTATTGAGTGTGTAGTTTTGTAGACTTCCTTATTGTTTGTTATGAATTATTACGCTCAAATTCTGTATGCGTGTTATTTTTCATTTGATAAACTGGTGATTTTCCCTGGTCTTCACCATGTAAGCATTCTTTGTTTTTGCGCTACCTGTGTGTTTGCTTTATTGTCCGCCCTTTTATGTTTCAGCTGGTGGTTAACTCAGCCGCGTCATCCACAGACGTCGTCCCTGTAGACAGCGTGCCATACGTTATTTCTCCAGCAGCCACCATTACTCAGGAAGATTTGCTTGAGCTGGTGTCAACGGACAATTGGAATAGAGTGCTGGAGCATGTTGAGGCCGATCCAAATTTAGTGGGTGACGGTGACGTATGATAATTTATAGTTTTTATTTTATCTGTATTTCATAGTTGCAGTCATAACTCATAAGTAGCCTAGCGTGTATGCAAATCTGCATGGGTTTATGGGTGTAAACTCGCTACAATAGGATAGTTGTAGACACACAGGGACGCACGTCGACGCGCCTCACTGTATCATGCCGCCGTTATAACTAGTGTTGGCTTCATTATCATCATCAGAATTTCTTCGGTTTTCGTTATTACATTACATAATAATACTATTATAGTGCAGTTTTCAAAAATTACTAACCTTTTTCTGTAAACGGTTCCAGGCTAGTACGGTGGTTATGAACAATGACGGTCGCATAATACACAAAGCCGTGTATCATGGTGATACCCAGGCTGTGAAGCGTTTGCTCAGAATCGGTGTTGATGTGAACGTTACAGATGATCAAGGGGACACAAGCTTACACTATGCTATTATGTAGTAAGCTTGGATTAATTTGTGTTGCCTGGAGTTTATGTGAAGAGTTGTATATTTTGGATAAGAATGGAGGGTCTGAAGAATGCCCCCTCTTTGTTTACGGCTTCAGGTTTTTTAGTTTTCTGGGCCGCTTTGCAAAAGATTCTTCTAAGCCTAGAAGCTCTTAAGTTTTGCTTAGGTGGTCACTTAGGAGGAAAGTTTCAAAAGATTCTCGTAGGTTAGGAGTGCTGGCTACCACTCCTAAGTTAGGATCTGCGTCAGCTAAACTTAGCAGAAATCTTTTGAAACGGGTTTAGAAGGTCTCCTAACTATCTCTTAGACAGCTCCCAGACATCCGCCTAAGAGCGTACTTATAGGAAAATCCTTTGCGACGCGGCCCTGGATTTGGTCGGTCAGACTTTTGTGCTCTTCAGAGAATGTTCTAGATTTTATTGTTTTTATATGTTGTGTTTTATTAGTTCTGATGTTGTTCCCGAGGAAATCGTTTCCCTGTTGGCTCAGCATCCTGGTACGGACATCAACAAACAGAATACTGACGGGAACAGTCCACTACATCTCGCTGTTATGAAGAATCGTTTGGACATTGTGCAGCTGTTACTGCGACAGCCTGCTATCAATCTTCAGATACAGGTACTCTATGATGACATGATACTGGGATTTGGCAAAAGGTAACCTCAAGTCTTGAAGATTCTGGAAACGGCGATGAGTGATTATAAAAGATTGCGTACTTAGTAAAATATGTATATCTGCCTATAAATAGTGTAAAAAAATATCGCAGAAAATCGGCCTTTTGAAACGAATCTGAGCCTTCTCGTGACTACTTAGTTGCTTATTACTTGCTGTTTTTCAAATTTTGAATGTGTTTGCTGTCTTTAGGATAGGGATGGAAATACGCCTGTACATGACGCTGCCCGAGAGCGTAACTTAGATAACCGTTTGCTTGAATGTCTTTTGTCACATCCGACCTGCGATCCTGCCATAGCGGATAATCGGGACTTTAATGTGCTGCATTTGGCTGCCACTAAGCAGGGAGAGACGTAAGAATAACTGCATTCGATAACCGTTGAAAGTCCATTACGTTTAAGGTGCATTCATAGTTCTTGTCGCAAGCAGACTCGCGTACGTAAGCATCTGCATGCGTTCGTGAGCATGAATTCGTTAAAACTGATTTTAAACGGTTGAAACGGCATGTTAAAATCTGAGGTGTTGACGCGCGTCTCTATGCTTTCGCGACTATGAACGCACCTTTACTGATGTCAGTCTAAAATTGACAATCTAATGCCAAGACATGCTGATTTTTCGCTTGTTTCCAAGTTGTTAATTAATAGTTATCATTTCTCGTTCGCACAACCTGTTTCGTCGCTGAACTGAACGAAACTGGAGTCGCATTACATTGCAGCGTTGCTCCGCGTTGGGACGAATATTTTTGTATTATTTTAGGGCGCCTCGAGTTCGAATGGTTTTGGTTCGATTTCCCACATTAGTGGACATTCCAAAGTCACGTGACGGCTACACTCCATTGAGTTTGGCTGTTCGAAATGGTTGTCTGGAAACAGTTAACATTCTATTGAACGAGGTACGTAATTATGCCTGGATATTTTAGGACATCTAATTTCCGTTGCCTTTTTGCTTTGCCTTTGTTTTGTAATAAAGAAAAAATCTTCGCATGAACTTTACCTATTCTGAGAATTGTTTTGTGACTTGAGCAGAAACTAATTTGGTTGGACTGCATTTTGGTAGCAAGTGCTCCGTTGCGAATTGTGAGTTTTCATTGCATTTAATTTCCATGCATTATTGCTTTGCCAAAAACGCAAACAAACAAGAAACTGTGCACGCGTGCGTAAGCTGTGTTGTCTAGTTTGTGCTAGCGTTTCTAAGCGCTTTGTGAATGATTTCAGTTTAATGCCAATCCGGATCTGGTAACAGCCCAGAACAAAAGTCCCCTCCATTTGGCCGTTGAGCAGTCCTATCTGTCCATAGTGGAGGCCCTTCTAACTCACAGAGCCAGCCTAATTCTCCAGAATGATCAGGGAAACACAGCCTTACATGTTGCCTGTGAAAAGGTTATCAGCGCCTCTGGGAGCTCGGGTGGTCTGCGTTTGTCTGCGCCCTACTTGCAGCAGACCTTTGAGATTATGAAACACAGCCAACATTTGGTAATTAAATATTAATGGAATTTGACCATGAATTACATATATAATTGATTAGTAATCATGACGCTCTGTTTTGTAACCTAAGTATGCCTGTTTCTTTGTAGCAGTTATTTTTCAACAGTTAGGTTAGGCTTTCAATGTTTGCTCACTAAATCTTGCTTTCTGCTATTTCTTATTACACTGAAACACTTTACGAACTAAACTATTGTTTGTAACCATGTTAGCCTGTGTATTATGTTTTCTAGGCTGCTAATGATCTGAGCGATATTTTGGGCATTGAAAATGCCCCGCTTTGTGTGTTGTGCTACTTGCTATTTTTTGATCCTCCATTAGACATTCCAAATGCCAATGGAGTGACTGCTTGGGATCTGCTAAAACAACGTTGTTCTCCCTTGGACCAACTGTTGGAGTCTATGCGAAAAGTCAAATATTCCTCAACTTTAGGATCGTCTAGGTTTGTTTTAATTCCTGTGACTAGATTTTTCGGGCGAAAGTGGATTTTAGTGTATTAGCATTTTCAAGCGAAATCTGATGATAAATTTTGCTGTAAATTATGATGTCCTATCTGTTAAAATATGTTGTTCAAATTTATATGAAAGTAGTATGTTTACTCTATTTTGTCGATTGCTTTTACCTACAGATTGCTTACATCAAACCAAAGAACTGCTGCTGCTGCTTCCTCGTTTGCTGCTATTAACAGACCAGGAGATGTTAATCGACCTGCTAACATTCCCGTTGTTTCCGTTCCGCCAATGCAAGATACTGGTTTGGTTCCCTCGTCACTTGAGCGCAGTATCTCTCTTACTCTGTGTATGATGTGCGATAATCCAGCCATTATACCTTTCCTGCCTTGTGAGCACAAGTTACTGTGTATACAGTGCGTCCGTACAGTGCCGCCACCTAAGCGCTGTCCAACCTGTGGCTGTACACAGCCTCCTGGGACTACTGGTACAATAAATCGTTTTGACTTTTTCCTGCAATATTTACTGTTTAACTAGCAGAGCACGTATAATTGATAAGAGTGTGGTATATATTTGCTTCAGTTTGGTTCAACCAAACGACGCAGGCGCACACAGACACAGATACATTCAGAAACACAACTGATATGATTGTAATTTTTGTGTATGACTCAGATGATGAGAGTTTGGAGATGCTTTCGTGATTCACTACTTAAACAGTGCAGGAGTGTCGTACATACAACACCATTGTCTAATAGCGTTGTTGGCCGACTGGTGTCACACCGGTAGCGAGTTACGGTTCTCTATAATTCTAAAGTCTGACCAAGAATTGTAGAAAGCGAAATTGTTTTCTTTACATCTCAAAAACGCTTTAAGATAGCTACCATAAAGTATATATTTTCTGAACCGGAATGATGAGATCTTTCGTTTCGTGAAAAAAGTTTTTTGAAATTTCCTGTGCGATTTCTAAGGGCGCCGCTTGTATGTGTACAGAAAGATTGGTACATGGCACTACCGCGATTTTTTCAAGAAGCTTTGCCTCTTGTCTTGAAAGTCCTACACACCAAATTTCAACTTTTTTGGTTGAAGATTGTGTGAGTTATTCCATTTTTCGATTTTCAAAATCCTTTGATCTTTGCCGCTTCTTTGAATTTGACTGACTACTACTCGTGACTCGCTCCGTGGAAAGATTTTTCAATTAGATTTTCAGGACCGCCTAGGCGTCAGCTTTGACCTGATATATGTCGTATTTCAAAATTTGAAAGTCGATTTTTTCGAAAATACCACTTTTTGACCCAAAATTCCTGCAATAGCGATTCTAGCAAAAGTGAGCAAAATAGCATAATCAATAAAGTACAATCTGAGGTGAATCCAGCGATATAAACTTTTCGTGGCTACGACATAATTACGCCAGCAAGGAATTTTTAAACAATTTCCCTTCTTTCAGCTGGTTTTGATAGTTGACACTGGCTCAGGCAAATCAAGGCGGCAACATCAAAGACAGCCAAAAATCACCTGAGATAAGGGAAATTGTATGGAAAATCATTGCGGACGGAATATAAGTCGTAGCCACGAAAACATTATATTGTTGGATTCACCTCAGATTGAACTTTATGATTATGCTATTATTACTGTCTGTCTGTCTGTCTGTTCTCGGCCACTGCCCGAAGGCAATATGGGGGTCAGTCTCGGCAGGTTTAATACTTAGCGGATGCAGCAGCCAGATCAAGTGAGCCAAAAGGAAGCGACCGACTAGGTCTAAGGGTGATGCTGGGTTGATTTTAGGCAAAAATAAGTGGGGGGGGGGAGGTCGAAAAGTGGGGGGGGAATAAAATGGGCCAAAAATGCTGTATAAATAGCCTGTTTTCCACATACACTGCTATAACTATGCTTAAAAGTGCTCAAAAATCAAAAGCGAGTTTTAGCACCAAAAAAGGCGATTTTTGGACAAAAATTTCCGAATTTGGCAATTTCTAGGTACCTTAGGGTGAGTGGGGGGGGGAAGCCCAAAAAAGTGGGTGTGGGGCCGAGTGGGGGGGGAGGTGCTCGAGTGGGGGAACCCAAAAAGTGGGGGGCGCCCCCCCCCCCGCCCGTAAAATAAACCCAGTGATGTGGGTCCCTGATCCTCCATGGCTTGTGCGACCGACCTGCTGTCTCAGACATGACCAGTACGCCGTTAACTGACACGGACGATTAGGCGTACTCCGAGGGTGTGAGGGACATTTAACCAGTTTGCTGGCGACGTGGCACCTCCCGGGCTCCCTCAAGCCACAATTTTTGAAGATGATGCGTCCGCCTCTTCTTCTTCTTCCTATTTCTGGACCATCGTGGAGGATATCCAATGTGGTTAGAGCAGCTCAGAGCCGCCCCACATCCCGGAGAAAGGCCAGAACCCGAGGGGGACCCTTCGATAAAATGCCCAGCTTAGGCCTACTCCCCAGGTGACGGCGCCGGGCGGCGCTATGGGCGGGACAATGGAGGAGGAGGTGGGTAAGGTCCTCCTCTTGGGTCCCGCAGGAAGGACAGATCGGGGATTGGGCAATTCCTATTCGGAATTGTTGCTTTGCAAGGATAGAACAATGACCCTTGCAACGCAACTGCAACAGAATTACACGCTCCTTCCGGGTGAGACCGGCTTCTTGGGATTTTGGCACTGGTAGATGTTCCGGGTCGGTAGATACCTTAAATGGGTAGATGCGTCCACCTCATCGACATCAGCGCATCTACCTCAGCAATTATATAATAAAGAAAACAACTGAGGCAAGCATAGCTTGACGGCACTGACATTATGATATGGCCTAACCAGGCGAGGCTGCTCACTTTTGCTAGAATCGCTATGCCGGCATTTTGGGTCAAAAAGTGGTATATATTTTTCGAAAAAATCTACTTTCAAATTTTGAAATACGACATATATCAGGTCAAAGCTGACGCCTAGGCGGTCCTTTGACTTTGACCTTTGACAGAAAATCTAATCGAAAAATTTTTCCACGGAGCGAGTCACGAGTAGTAGTCAGTCAAATTCGAAGAAGCGGCAAAGATCAAAGGATTTTGAAAATCGAAAAAATGGAATAACTCACACAATCTTCAACCAAAAAAGTTGCAATTTGGTGTGTAGGACTTTCAGACAAGTGGCAAAGTTTCTTGAAAAAATCGCGGTAGTGCTATGTACCAATCTTTCTGTGCATATAATACAGAAGAGGCGCCCTTTGAAATCGCAAAGGGAAATTTCAAAAAAAATTTTCATGAAATGCAAAGAAAGATCTCATCATTCCGGTTCAGAAAATATATACTTTATGGTAGGTACGGTGGTGCTTTATGTCGGTACGCCACTGACGACGCCCGCCGAATACTAGTATCAGTCTGGCAGAGTGGTCAGCGAATGAATGCAACTAACTTGTATGACTGTGTTTGTAGCACATCATAATTGGTGTTTTCATCTTTGTTACCTCTAGAAACCCCAGGATTCTCGAGTAACATCCAAAACAAGCATACGCAGGCAATAGATTAATGCTCCTCGCTGTGTTTTTGTTTGCGAAAAAAACTGCGAAATTCCGCACTTTTTTGAAAATTCCGCAACTTTTTGGGAGCTCTGAGTAAAGTTCCGCAAAAATTTTTGGTCATGAGTAGAAATTTTCAGATGTCACAGATGAAAATTGAACGTGTTTCAGATACATACTTTTTGATGCAAATTTTCAAAAAATTTTCGCGCCTTCGGCGCGTATATTTTTATCTACGTAGGCACCTTTCAATCTTAGCCAAGTTAGAATGCCTAGTGACAGCTATGGAGTGAAATTCTTTTAGTGGAGAAAATTTGCCAATCCATAATTTTCAACGGTTATAGCCTTTTAGCAGTTTGCTTAGATTATAGGATTATACTGACTGCCGAAACTAAACTTTTGACAATTTCCACTAAGGATTTTTTCCTCGGGTTTACAAAATTTTCTCAGCTTCTGGGGGCTCCGCCTCCAGACCCCCGCTTCTCTCTTTACTATTATTTTTCTATACTTGCAAAAACAAACTTACGCATGCTTCAACTTTCGAAAAATAGTTATAACTTGGTTAATACTACGCGTTAAGTGTTAAAAATGTGCTTAAATACACCCAAATTACTGAACTTCATTAGATATTTTTAAAAAACTAAAAAATAAGAATTTCGCAATTTTTTTGCGAAATTCCGCAAAAAATTTTGGAGGACTACGTAAAAGTTCGCAAAAAGTTACGACGAAAAAACACAGCTCCTCAGCAACATGTCTAAACTCTCTTTTCTTAAGGATACACTGTTAAAACTAAGTTATCACTATTCTAATTGCAGACACCCATTTCTATCTGTCCTTTCTTCCTTATCTTGAAGCGTTTTTGAGATGAAAAAACAATTTCGCTTTCTACCTTTTTTGATCAGACTTTACTATGCATTTCTGTTGTTTCAGGTCAGCCTGCTATCTCCTCAAACTCCAACAGTCCGGACAGTAACCAGCCACCTGGCGGCACCACCAGAGCCTATCGCAACGCTGCGACTCCTCAGCCGGGTGGAGCCTCCGGTTGTCCTTCCACTGGCAGACGGGCCGTCACTCCGACCTGGCAGCCGTCCGCTCGCAATGCTCAGCTCAGCTCATCTCCTTCCTCCAACGTTCCTATTCCTCAGGTCATATCAAATTCGACGTATCGGCAGCAGCAACAACAACAGCAGCAACAGCAGCACTGTATCTCCGCTCGTGGCAGTGGATCAGAGCCTGTGCTGCCTTCTGCGACAGGCGGCCGGCCAGCGTGGCAACAGCAGCAGCAGCAGCAGTCTCCTCCTCCTCCTCCTCCTCGAGTAGCTGATGATGAGGATGCTATGGAACAGTTGCGTAATGAGCTGGAAGAAGTTCGACTGCGCCTGCAGGAGGTTGAGTCGGAACGAGAACGCCTGGAGGAGCGAAATATTTGCAAGATCTGCTACACCAATAAGGTTTCTCATGCCTTCTCTTGTGGCCATTCTCTGTGCGGCGTCTGTGCCATTGACGTTCGTAATCGACGCGAGCGTTGCCATATCTGTCAGAAGCCAATCACCAATGTTCTGAATGTCTACTTGGGATAGCCCTGTTGCCTTTCTTGTTTGCTTTCTTTTCCTATTTGTGCTTCCAATTGAACAGTTTAATTAGCTAAAAGTGAACTGGCTTTATGTGTATTTGTGCAATGTGTCCTTTAATATGCTGTTACTGATCTGAGTTGCAAAGTATATATGTCACAAACTGTTTGCCGGATCTTGCTCTATGCTTATTCTTTTGCGTTTTCTGACCAAATATTTGTTTTTTGTTATTTCTGTTTCTGTGTTCTTCAACTTCGTTTACAGCAGTCTGTCGGGTTTTGGTGTAATAATTGTTGAAACAGTGTTCTATAAGCGCACAATTGTCTGTCAGTAGTGCATCAGTTATTGCTCTGTCAGTATGCATTTATCAGTTGCTTTGTCATTGACGTCGGTGTTCTCTATATTTAATTTTATCGAACCAATTTGTTTTCTTCTTCATTATCCTTACTTCTTCGCTATTGTAATTTCCGAATTGTTCAGGTAAAATGTACATATGCTTGCTGTAATGCTCCTATACGATACGTTATGTAATCGTTTGTCGGTGGTTGTTTCAGATATTTTCTAAATATTTGCTTTAGTTACATTTTGTACGTTCCCATGAAAACTGCTTTGACAAATTAACCTTTATTAACAAATTAACCTAACTTCTTTATTCTTCCACAGATCTTCAAACTAAAGTTATCTTTTATTATTCTTGGCGAACTTTATAAAAATCTTGATATTGTCTGGCTTTCTCCTGGGCAAATATTTCTGGGGGAAGTCTGGTGGTGGACCCCTCCCCCAGGTCTGGGCTGAGGACGGATATCCCGGGGGGGGGGGATTTTTTCGAAAAATGTTTAAAAATTGCTATTTTTTACTGCTGAGCTAACTTCAACTTTTAACTATTTTTACCCTAAATTTAAGCTTAAAATATCTAAAAATTCATAAAAAATTCGGCGAAGCCGTAAAAACTTTTGAAAATTTACCTTAAAAACTCTTAATTCTGGAAGGGCTGGGGGGGCGACCCAAGTTTGGGAGGAAAACCTATTTCTGGGAGCTGCCCCTACCCCCCACCCCTGTAGGAAAAAGCCTGATTGTGATAATTTGATACTGTATAATACCTGGGACGCTTAAGTATTTGCTAATAATGCCGTCTGTGAAGCATTATCTACCTTTCTCTACTCTTATGTTTTTACATTTACAGCCGTAATAAACCAAAGGTATGTACATAATTGTTCTGTCTTTCAGACATTTATTTCTTGTGAATTTCAATTTGCGATGTTGAGTTTTGTTTATGTTTCAATTTTATGTTAGCTGCATTTTGGGATGGCGAAATCGAAATTTAACGAGTCTGCAGTTAAGGCTGAAAATTTCAGAAGGTCTCTCTCAGAAGAATTTCAGAATTATTGGTCTTGTTATATTCCTTATCCGTAATTTTAATTTTTGAACATACTAATTAATATGAACATTCTAAAACAATTGTTTAAGGCTTTGCTACTTAGATGCAATAAGTACTCGGGTGTTTACAGTAGTTAATTTTTGAAATAATTGGCGTAATCTTCTGTTGTATGTTGACTGTTGACAATCATTTTTTAAATAAAGTCAAGTTTGTTAGCTTGATAGATAATAACCAACCCATATTAGATAGGTTAAAACAAATATCAGATAAGAACGCGGCTAGAAACGTTTATACCTACGATTTCACACAGTTATATACAAACCTAACCGTGGACTGCACCAATCAGGAATAGCTCAAGCTTAAGAATAGTTCGAGTATACCTGGAGTATAAACTGTTATACTCGAGTTAGTCCCCAGCACCACTCGAGAATAAGCTGACCTCGAGCATAAAATTGGAGAACCTTATTCTTGAGCTATTCCTCATCTTGACCAGGTTTAGCTCGAGAATAAGGAGATTTCTAGAAAATTTTGGTTGTTTAAATATTTTCACTTCCTGTTTTATAATAATATGCAAAAATCAGTTACTAAAAGTAAACTAGAAGGTTTAAAGTCTCAGAATCTAATTCATAAAATATTTTTGTTTTGGACACACCAACCTAGCTGCAGTAAATCGCCGATACCTACGGCTATGTTGTTATTTCATACATAATCGTTCTTATTGTTCTTGTGTTGCAGTCCATTTCGGCTGTTATTAAACTTCAAAAGATTGGTCAAACAATTAGGCTAACACTGAGTTATTCTCGAGTTTCGTCTTTAATAAATTTAACCTCGAGAATAGCTCAAGGTATGAATGAATGCGTAAAATTTGATTGGTTCATTTTAAAAAGTTCGAGAATAACGATTTTACTGGAGCTAACCTCGAGGTTTGTAATTCTTGAGCTAAACTCGAGTGGTGCTGGAGAATAGCACCTCAAGAATAGTTGCGGACTAGGTCGAGAATAGTTAACTCGGAGTTCTAGTCTTAAGGCTGTTATGTTGGAAAAGTCAGTCCATTTTGTAAATAATACTAATTTTAAATTAGCGTTAGATTGCGAAAACTTTTTCAAACTGGTTAATTGGTTAATTTCTAATTCTAATACGTTTTTCAAACTGGGAAATAGAATTCTGGGATTTGATCGAAGGCGGACGGCTGCGCTAAAAGTTAAGTTTTTCGAACTTTTATAATTATTATTAGGTTATTGATTAATGGTTCTAAGAGACCAAGTGTGTATTGAGTTTTATCCATGCATTTTAACAGGTTTGATGAGTTTCATTTTTGTTAAAAGGTTCAACTTTGCAAATAAACGGATTTTCAACTCAATGTAGAGATCTAGTTAGTTCGGAAATGTGTTTGAATTATCAAAACAGTGCAGATTTTGTTTGGAAACCATTTTCGTTTGCTTTGCTTTCGTTTAGAAACCGTTTGCCTTTGCTTTTGTTTTTCAGTTAATTCGTTAAAACTGCACAATGGGGAGCCTGCTTTATTGCAGGCTTCTGCGCCTACTTTCCGATTACCCACAGCCCAGGACTAGTGCTCTAGGACTCGACTGTTGTCAACCCAAGCTAAGTTGATAAATAATTGTCAATTTCTTTTAAATTACTGTGAAATTATAAAGCAATAGGCATGGAGGGTGAAAAAGGTCCCTATGTCTATTGTTTACAATAAAGTATTCCGAATTTAAAATTGTTAATTTATTCTAAAATAAATATATTCTAATTTTCAATAATAAAAAGGAAATCTGCCTGAACTTTACGTAAACATCAGGCCATCCAGAGAGGGAGAATGTACTTCTCTGTATATGCTGGCCGCAAACATTTAAGTCGGGATCCGGAGAATCCACTTTCCTAAAACTCGGAACTTTTGACTACATTTCAACAAGCAAATTTTTCTAGTGCCAGCTGGTTAGTACCAGCCAACATATTTCGCTGACCGGCGGAGGCTTGTTGTCAAGTTTCTGCTGCAGTTGACGTCAGCAGTTTAGGACAATATTGCAATAGTTGGTTGAGAGCAGGTAACAGACATGGCGGGTGAAAAAGGTCCCTCTGTGTCTAATGTACCTCAATCAACAATTTAAAATTCAATTTCCTAATTGCTCAAATACACAGACTCCTAATCAAATTTTCTGACAGCAGCGGACATTTCTTTACTTTCCTATCTGAGAACTTGGCCACCCTTCCGTCCCCATTCTGCAGCAAGTGTTTTTATACCAATGGCCTTCTAAGTGGGCACTTCTAGGTTTCGGCCAACCTAGTCTCTACAGGTATGCGGTAGGCAACAGATGTTGGAAAGAACAACACTGGTTGCCCTGGACGAGACTGCAATAACCGTACGCAGGCTTGGCTTGGGGACTATGTTTTCTATCCGTAGTCTTCTTCTCTCCGCCTCTTGTCCGTTTGCGGTCTGCGGAGAGAAACACCTGACAGGCCTCACGAGGAGCCTAAACGGTGTCGAGCGCTCACCAAAAAATGGCAAATAAAGTTTTTAGACAAAAAATTTGTATACTTATGGGCACTAGCTGCGGACCTTTCATGGCTAACTTAGTTCTGTTTTGGTTGAGTTTAAATATATCAAAACACTTACCCAAAAAATGGATACAGAAAAATTGGAACTTTTACAAAATATATTTAGATATAAAATTGACATAACAACTGTTAATGCTTGCTTACTTGCTTATCTGGAGGCCTGTGCAGGATCCTCCGCTGCTCCAATGAGTGAGGTTGTCATAATCGTCCATTGGGATCTATCGATAGCAATGTCCGCAAGTATTTGCTTCCAGTCTGTTATCCAGGATCTGTAGATATGGTGCAGCGCCAGAGGTGAAAGATCTTTCAAAATAGTCCGCTGCCACGTCATTCGCACGCCACCTGGAGGGCGTTTCCACTGATGGAGGGGAGATGTCATTAGGGCCCGTTTCGCCGGAAAGCAATTCTGCCTTCGAAGGATATGCCCCAGGTACCTTAGTCGGCGTGATTTAACTTCCATGGAACAAAGCTGCCCTGGCTGGATACGGGCCATGACTTCCCGGTTCGAGGTTCTGTCTCGATAGGAAATTCTAAGCATACGCCGCCAGCAGCGAAATTCGAAGGCCTGCATCCTGTCCAGATCGTTGACCTTCACGGGCCATGTTTCGCAGGCATAGAGCAGGACGGGGAGCACTGCTGCAAGATAAACCTTTATCGTTGTACGCAGACTAACCCTGCCGTCGTTCCAAAGGCAGCCGGACAATGCCGAGAATGCGCTTTCAGCTTTGGCAATCCGTAACCTGATTTCTTGGGATGGATTGCCATCGGCCCTGACGAAACTGCCAAGGTAACAGAATTCGTCAACTGTTTCGAGCACTTGACCGAGCAGTAGGATAGGGGCTTGATCGGCTGAAGGAGACCGGATTATTTTGGTCTTTTCGGCACTGATTATAAGGCCTACGGTAGAAGCGAAGTAATCCAGCCTATCCATCATCAGATTGAGATCTGCAGCTGACTCGGCCAGCAGGGCAATGTCGTCGGCGTATGCTAGATCTGTTAGGTGCTCGCCATGATCTAAGGAGACACCGTGACAGCCTTCGAGGGCTTTCTGGAGCACCATATCGAGCACGGAGTTAAACAGTAGCGGTGATACAAGAGCGCCCTGTTTTACCCCCGTGTTGACTTGGACCCGGTCGGTAAGAGATGAGCCAATACGAACAACGCTCATGCTTTGTTCGTACATTTGCCTTATCAGTGAGATAATCTTGTCGGGTATTCCATGGTGCGCCAGGATTTCATACATCCGAGAGCGATCGATGGAGTCAAAAGCTGCCTTGAAGTCGACAAAGGCTACTAGAAGAGGCTGTCTGTACTCGTGCCGCATCTCTAAGACTTGTCGCAGGGCGAATATCTGATTGACGGTGCTCCGACCAGGCCGAAAACCTCCCTGGTTTTCACTCAGGTAAGGGTCAATGACAGGACGGACTCGACCTAGAATAATAGCTTCGACGATTTTGTATGCTACGTCAAGCAACGAGATGCCGCGATAGTTCTTACATTCCGTCTTGTTTCCCTTTTTAAAAAGGGGAACAAGGACGGACGTTTTCCAGTTCGATGGAAACTCTTCACGCATCCAGACCAGCTGGACAAGGCGGGTTAGCTGACGGCAAACGGCTTCACCACCTGCTTTCAGTAGGAAAGCACTTATACCATCTTCGCCAGGCGCACTTGATGATTTCATAGAGTTTATTGCCTTACGGATTTCTTCTTCGTTGGGTATAGTGTCCGGGATGTTGAGAAAACCGTTAAAAGGCAGATCAAACAGAGGCGTTGGTGGCGGGGGTCGGTTCAATAACGTCTGAAAATGTTCTTTCCGCCGTTCATTACGTCTGTAAAAACTTCGTATGATAGACCCATCGTTTTCACGGACAACTTCGCTGATGGAGGATCTTTTACCTGCCAGATTTCGCAGAGTCTTGAAAAGCTTTCCGGTATCACCATGCCGGGTAGCGTTGTTCATGACATCTGCCTGGAACTGCCAGTAGCTGTTTTTGTCCCTGGCCATGCCTTCCGCTATTTCAGCAGAAAGGTGCCGCCGCTGCAATGCACTCACAGCTCGTCTACGCATTTCTACCAGTTGCAAGGTGTTGGCCGAGATCCAGTTGTTTCTTTTTTCTTCTGGTTCTGTCAAGACTACGTACTGCTGTTTCTTGAATCGCCAACTTCGTAGCTGACCACAGGTTTTCAATGTTATCTTCCTCCTGAATGGATTGAAACCTGTTGGCGAGCTCCAAGCGGAAGGTCGTGAGCACGCGAGTGTCCTTCAGTTTTTCGGTGACAAGGCGATCACAGGGTCCGTGCTGTTTGTTGACACAGAAGCGCAACTTCACGCTGCACACAACAGCTGCATGATCAGAGGACAGTGAATTTCCCCAGTAGGCACGACAGGCCAACAAAGAGGATTTCCAGCGCTGTCGGAGGCAGACGTAGTCAATTTGCTTCCTCGTTTTACCGTCGTTTGATGCCCAGGTTTCCAGATGGCGGCGTTTATGGCGAAAGATGGTGTTCGCTGCTAACAAACGATTATGCCCAAGAAACGAGACGAAACGGTCGCCATTATGTTAATGGCAATGGACTAATAAAAACAAAACATAAAAATATATATTATCCTCCAGGATAGTATTGAATTCAGAGAATGTATATGTCGTAGTAATTTCTGTATTCAGTAAATACTGTATTTACTGGCCGATTTCAGTAAATACGGTATTTACTAGTAAGAATGGTATTTTCTTTAAACTTCCTATCCTTACACGTAAATACCGTTATAACTGAAACTCGTCCAGTAAATACTGTATTTTCTAGTAAATTCTGTGTTTTATCTTAAACGCCTTTGCCTTGTGTGTGACTAGGAAAACAAAGGACATGCCGACGTCAAATTTAAAGTCAAAGACAGGTCATGTATAACCACAATATGTACAAAGGGGCTGCATTAAGATAAACTTCAGCAGTTTAAAACAGTTTACAAAATTTATAAGTTTACTTTGGGTCTATTTCTTTAAAGATTAAAATGGTCGGATTAAACGGATTAAAAATCGGTCGGATTAAAATTTTAACAGCTGTTTCTTTAATGGTGGATTAAACTGATTAAACGGATTAAAATTAACTCGTTTAATCCGACCATTTTTAATCCTCGGATTAAACGAGTCAAGTTTAACCCGTTTAATCCGCCATTAAAGAAACAGTGATTAAAAATTTTAATCCGCCAACTTTTAATCCGTTTAATCCGTGTAGCTGCACGAGGATTAAAAACTAGTTGAAAATGCAGGCGACGGAGTAAACGGATTAAAATTAATCTTTAAAGAAACAGCGACTGAGCAGGTCGGATTAAAATTAACTCGTTGATTTTTTAGTCCAAAGTGTGAATAAAGAAACAGGATTAGATTAAAATATTAATCCTAGGTGCATTAAAGATATAGGATTAAATTTAATCCGTTTAACTCGTTTAACTCGGTGGATTAAATTTTAATCCGTTTAATCCGAGGTGCTATTTCTTTAATGCGGATTAATTTTAATCTAATCCGTTTAATCTTTAAAGAAATAGGGCCTTAAAGTTTTAAAAATGCTATTTCTGTAATTTTTAAAATTAGGAAAAGCAAATTTAAGACTATAAAGTAGCTAATGAATATAATGAATGTAATTCATTATGAATATATAATACCTGTGTATATATATCTGTTTTGATTTTAAAAGCTGTGTTTTAGAAGCTAAAATAATTTTTTAATTTTGTAAACTAATGTTTTAAGCTTCTGAACTATATCTTCATGCACCCCCTTTGTATATACATATTGTTATTATGCTTGACCTATCTTGTGTCTTTAAATATGACGTGTCGGCATGTCGTTTGTTTTCCTAGCCACACACAAAGACAAAGGCGTTTAAGCTAAAATACAGAATTTACTAGAAAATACAGTATTTACTGGACGAGTTTCAGTAAAAATGATATTTACGTGTAAAGATAGGACGTTTAAAGAAAATACCATTCTTACTAGTAAATACCGTATTTACTAAAATCGGCCAGTAAATACAGTATTTACTGAATACAGAAATTACTGCGACAT